>JACEFZ010009248.1:0-40678 GCA_014155875.1 Cepaea nemoralis | reverse complement strand
CGAGCTTTGGCGAACTGGTGCCAAACTAAAATTTAAGCATTGTGTTTCAGTTTCTAAAATGCAGTAATTCATTGGCGCTTGCCTGTCAAGTCAGTGGTATGGTTCGGATCCCCAGCAGAGGCTGAATCATTGTTTCCCACCAGTGCAGCTCTGGTTGGCTAAGGGTGACCCAGCTTCATAGAAATAGTTGCTGGACAATGTTTATAATTGTACGGGGTTTATTTACAAGGAACAGCAAAGAGGAAGGGAAGTGGTCACCTACCTCATATTATTGTTGTTTGTGTTTGCTTGCTTTGAACTCAAGCATAGTCCATACACGTGATACAGTTTCCACTGCACTGGAATGATTTTTGCATGTGAATTTCATTTTTGGTTTGCATATCCTTTTACAGGACATCACTGTCAGCATCAGCATTTTACTGCTGTTGTTGAAGTCTTGGCAAATTTACTGTCAGTAGTTTGCCATTGCTTTCTGAATGACCGGCGCCCATTCCAACTCATTAAAACCCAGTGACAACGTGGTCTTGCTGCCAAATCAGTCACAGCTGTGCATGTGGATTAGCTTTCTCTGATACCAGTGTCCCTCTCCTGCAGGCGAACCCACTTTGATTTCAGAGATACTTTTGTCATTTATGTCCCCAAGTCAAGGACGAGAAGTCAAGATTTTAGTCCAACTAGGGATTGAACCCGCCTACTCAGCATCAGCACACCCAAAGTTTAAGAGCAAGTGTTCTTACCCACTCGGCCACGCTGACCTCCAGCCACTTCATATGCCATGACTTAGAATATGTGCAGTTTAACTCTCCTCACCCTAAAGACAGGATCTGCTGTGGGACGACTGCCTTTAATGTTTTAGATTTTTTTTTTCTCACTCGCTTTGAACTCAAGCATAGTCCATACACACTACTTCTAGTAGTGATGGACTGAGTTTTGCGTGTGGATTAGCTTTCCCTATTAACAGTGTCTCTCGCCATCAGGCAACCAACCCACTCTGACTTCAGAGGTGCTTGTAATTTACGTCCCCATGTCAAGGACAACAGGTCAACATTTTAGTTTAGTCCAGCTGTCCTGTATAGGGGTTGAACCACTTACCTCGGCATCAGCATAACAGATTAAGATCACACGTTCTTACCCATTCGGCCATGCTGACCTGCAATGTTTTAGTTGATTGTAGTTGATTTTAGTTGTGTGTGGCTTTTATCAGTATGTCTGTGGCTTCTATCAGTACATCTGTGAGTGTGTAATTGTAAAGTGTGACCGTCCCTTCTTCCATTAGGTGTTTCTCAGATGCACGGATCAGATGGTGATGCCTTCAACATGGATGGCTTGGGCCAGAACCTGCCGCAGGGCAAAAAGAAAAGTGCCGAGACATTTTTGGGAGGGCATGCTAATCTGGTTAATTTAGATGAACTTGTTTCATCTGCTCCCACAAAAGGTGAGATAATGTTAGATCTCTCCATCTCTCTCTCATGACTAACATACACACACACGCATATCTGTAGTCAGCTTGAACTTATTCAATAGATCAGGTCTCTCTCTCTCTTTCTCTCTCTCTCTTTCTCTCTCTCCCCCTTTCTCTCTCTCCCCTTTCTCTCCCCCCCCCTCTCTCTCTCTCTCTCTCTCTCTCTCTCTCCCTCTCCCTCTCCTCTCTCTCTCTCTCTCTCTCTCTCTCTCTCTCTCTCTCTCTCGTCTCTCTCTCTCTCTCTCTCTCTCTCTCTCTCTCTCTCTCTCTCTCTCTCTCAAATTCAACACACACGCACACAACTATAGTCAGAATGGGCTTGTTTCATCTGCTGCCACAAAAGATAACATGTTATCAAGTCTCTTTGTCACAAACTCAAAACACGCACACATATCTAAAGTCATAATTTCACAACACACTGAACTCTTTCTGTCCCCAGCAACACTGCTTGTGTGATTAACTCTTTCTTTCCCCAGCAACACTGCTTGTGTGATTAACTCTTTCTGTCCCCAGCAAAACTGCTGGTGTCATTGACCATTCTTCATGTGTACCAATCAACATGTCATTTGCAGCTGGTTATTTGTCATGTGTACCAGTCAACACTTCATGTGTTATTTGTTATTCTTTAAGTATACCAGTCGTGGTGTCATGCATGATTGACTATTGATTATGGCCTTCTGGGACTAAAAGACTTAATTCACATCTTATATTAATGTGATCTTACTAGGTGGCTGAGACCACATTTAAATAAACAGTCACCTTTTTTCAAAATACATACAGACGACGTTTTACAGTAGTTGCTACCATGTTGCCCCAAAAATAAGACCTACCCCAATAATAAGCCCTAGAACGATTTTTCAGGATGCTTTTAATATAAGACATACCCCTAAACTAAGCCCTAGTTAAGATCATCAGCTAGAATGAGAGACTTGTTGCAGAATGGCCAGTTGGGAGTACAATGCCACTGGTGCGCACTTGATAATCAATGGATGTGGTTCATAATTTAATACGCCACTCATGTGAAATAAAGTTATCAGCGCACTATGAGCAGACTGCATGGACAAGAAATGCTAATTTATGGAAAGCTTCATTGCTGGACATGAGAAACTGGGACCAGTGATTCTACAGGAAATGGAGTCACAAAAAATTCAGGCCGGAATTTGGGACTTGGAGAATTATGACTGTGTTCTAGAAGAAGATGACATGACTGTATTTGAATAAATGTTGAATTTTGTACATGATAAATGTAGATTGTTGTATATGATTTTAAAAAATATAAGACATCCCCTGAAAATAAGCCCTAATGAATTTTTTAAAGCTAAAATTAATATAAGACCCAGTCTTATTTTCAGGGAAACACAGCATCCTCATTCTCTGTCTGCCTGCGTCTTTTTCTTTCTGTGTTTATCTGACTCACCCTGATGACATGCCCACATCTACAGTCAGCATTTTTAGTATTATTCTTCTTTCCCTGTCTTTTATCTCCCGGTGAAGAATAGGCCCTCAACCCACCAAAGCCATCCTCTGTAGACTTGTTTATGCTTGCCTGCATCTTGCAACTAGAATTTCCTACTGGGTGAAGAAGCACAATTTTTTGGACATGATATGAGAAGAAATAAATTGGAGAACTTGGTGACAACGGGTAAGATTAAGGGGAAGAGAACAAAGGGAAGGCAGAGAAGTAAATGACTGGATGGCTTTGGCTTGGCCACGTGGTATGGTTGAGACAAGAATGAACACAGAGCTGATCCACGACTCTAGTGATCATGCTGAGATGGAGAAACATGACCACCCACGCTTATCGTCATGGCAGATGATGATGATGATGACGAAGCCAGTTCAACACCAACTGTCCTTAGTTGCCTCTT
The DNA here is from genome assembly GCA_014155875.1 of Cepaea nemoralis. Classification (NCBI taxonomy): domain Eukaryota; kingdom Metazoa; phylum Mollusca; class Gastropoda; order Stylommatophora; family Helicidae; genus Cepaea; species Cepaea nemoralis. The sequence goes on along the minus strand of JACEFZ010009248.1, from coordinate 37,348 downwards.
TTGACATGCATGGCAGGTTATAGTTTTATTCTTTGCTACCCTTATGGGCCCTGGTAACAAATGGGCAATTGTTAATATGCTCAAAGCTTATGTTCATGTCATGAAGCTGGTTACACATGAGCAACTGTTAGTATACTTAAAGCTTATGTTCATGTCAGGAAGCTGGTAACAGACAGACCAAGTTGAGAAAAGAAGAGTCATCAAATCCATTGTTAAAAACAATACATGGTTTGTGATAGTTGCTATCCAAAGCTGATGACAGACTGTTATCATGGCCTTTTCTAACTACAGGTAACAACCCATTTGCAGTGACCTCGGGCTACAGCAATCCATTTCAGGACTCAGGATCAGGGGTCCGGATGGCACAGGTACCGCCCAGCTGTTCCCCAGGATTCACACCCCCAGTGAGCGCAAGAGTTCTACCTGCCCCCTTGCTTCCACTGGGTTCAGCTCAACCCCTGCAGCAGCAGCAGCAACCACGAGCACAGCAACAAAGCTACAACCCATTTTTATGAGAGAGGCTTGCTTTTATGGGAGTCTTTAGGATACAGTAGCTGAAACACAGATGACATTACATGTGGAGTCACAAGAAGGGACGGCATGAAGCTGTTATCTAAATATATGCAAAAATGTTTACTAAGGAGCACTGGGGAATCCCAGAGATCAACAAAGAAGTAGCATTAATACATGTTTAAGTAGTAGGTGGCATTCATTGAGCATGACTTCATTCAAGGAGAAATATTTAGTTATTGGAGGCTACACTAGACAATAGAAAGAAGCTAGAGTTATAGCGCACTGGATTCAAACTCAACATCTCATACTTACATGTCTAGGGTCTCTAGCCAGTCAACATGAAAGTACACTTGTTCATTTTGTGATTAAATCTTTTAAAGATGACATGTTCAGATCTGTGCTTGCTCAAAGCTTTCACATATTTTTGTTGTCTAGTGTGTTCTCTGATGGCTGCTTCTGGGCAATGCTTCAGAACCAAACGGTGCTTTAGGTTTATAGTAAATATTTACTACAGCCAGTGTCTGTACCATGTCTTCTCCTTGGCTGTATCATTCGTGGAACTTAGGAACATTAGGCAGATGAAATGGGCTTTATTCTAAGCTGTGTGTTAAATTGAAGATAATTTTATAGGTGGTAACAGCAGTAGAAGACAGTATAGAAACATGTTATTGAAACAGAAGCTTGCTCAACAGAGCAACATTTAGATGTGACTGGTAGCAACATTGATATTTGTGACAACACTCAGATCTGAACTGTGACAGAATTAAGCTTTTCACTGTGACAACATTAAGATCTTGAACTGTGAGATCATTGAGATCTGATCTGTGAGAACATCAAGATCTGAAAAGTGAGAACATCATTGTATGAAATGTGACAACATCACGATCTGAACTATGACAACATGAAGATCTAAACTGTGACAACATTGAAATCTGATCTGTGACAACATTGACGTCTGATCTGTGACAGCATGTAGACCTTAACTCGGACAACAACAAGATCTAAACTGTAACAACATTAACATCTGAACTATGACAACATTAAGATCTGAACTTTGATGACAACATTACAGTATGAAAAAGGGCATCATAAAAACCTAACCTTGTATACTGATAAGTTTAATTTTGCAACGTGAACTATTCTATAACTCATTTGGATAACATTAGAATGTGAATCATGCTCGCTCACAGGGTTAACATTAAGATGTGATCTGCGAATTCTCATCCTCATTGGTACAGCATTACAATGTGAACCATGTTTACAGTAACAACATTACTATGTGAACCGTATTATCATTTTCATTGCTATATCATCACAGTGTGAACCATGCATGTTCACGGCCATAACATTACAATGAGAACCATGCTTGCACAAAGGACTACATTTGAGATGTGAACATGTTTCCCCACCCTCATTGCTACAGCATTACAGTGTAAATCATGCTTGCTCAAAATATGGATTGTGTATCATTGATACAGCATTAGTGTATTATCTGTGAAAATATGGAGACAATATTAAGATATTTACTATGTTCCTTTCACTTCTAGTTATAGATATTGAAGTCACATTTGTTGGGCTGTCAGTTACCAACTTTCCATGTAATGCCCACATACATCAAAGTGACAATTCCAAGGTCTGTTAGGGACACAACCAATGTTTGTATTGTTTTTACGCTTTTCTGTTTTCACAGAACTCCCATCTTGCTCATAACTGAACGAGAATAATTCTGCATGCACTGTATTTTTTGCACAGAGACAGACTTTTGTGTATATCGGGTACCTTGGTTTTGGCTTAATGGAAAACTACCTAGAACGTTTTATGAAGTTTCAGTATTTCTGTTTGAATCAAATTTGATATGTGGACTGTGCAAGTCACAAACAAACTGTATATAATATACTTATTATTATTATTCTACTGCGTTCCTCTTTCGGCGGGAGATCGTCTTACCTAGTTATGTACCTCAAAGGTATACGGGTGTATATAATATACAACCCTCAAACTTGGCCAAGGTATAATAATTGTGTTATTTTATGAAATAATATTATAGTAGTTATATCATTTACAGAACATGGTTGGTTGGTTGGTTGTGTCCTCTGGAAGACTGTCAGATCTGACTTAAATTTCATGCATTGGCATTCAGGTCCAGAAGAGGGTTTGCATCTATTGGAGTGAATTTGGGGTAAAGGCACTTCTCCCCATCTGATCCCACAGTACCATCGTCACAGGAACTGTTGCAGAGCTATCCTTCCCCTCTCCGAGCTCAGAAGCCAGTGGGGTGTGCAGTACCGGCACTGGAATGGTACATACTGGCACTGGAATTTTACATGTACAGAGAGGCATATTGGGATGTAACTGGGGCTTTTTTCAGCACAGCACATAGAAATAGAACATGACAACACATACGAGCTATCTGGGATCAGATCAAGGTTGGTCATGTTTCCTTGACAGGTTTGAGGTATTTCATTGTCAACAAACTGGAGATTGCTTAGGGGGAGAGGAAACTGGGACAGTTAACTATTTCTAAGCACACATTGTTTAAAAGTCTTGATATTCCTTCTGCATAATTTACTCATTTTTTTACTCACATGTTTACAGATTCTTAAGTTGTGAACAGTTTGGTTCATTTTGCTTCTTTCTTACACTAGTTTGGTTCATTCTGCTTCTTTCTTACACTAGTTTGGTTCATTCTGCTTCTTTCGTACACTAGTTTGGTTCATTTTGCTTCTTTCTTACACTAGTTTGGTTCATTCTGCTTCTTTCGTACACTAGTTTGGTTCATTTTGCTTCTTTCTTACACTAGTTTGGTTCGTGCTGCTTCTTTCTTACACTAGTTTGGTTCATTCTGCTTCTTTCTTACATTGGTTTGGTTCATTCTGCTTCCTTCTTACGCTACTTTGGTTCATTCTGCTTTCTTCTTACACTACTTTGGTTCATTCTGCTATTTTCTTACACTAGTTTGGTTCGTTCTGCTTCCTTCTTACACTACTTTCATCCATTCTGCTTCCTTCTTACACTACTTTGGTTCATTCTGCTTCTTTCTTACACTAGTTTGGTTTATTCTGCTTCCTTCTTACATTACTTTGGTTCATTCTGCTTCTTTCTTACACTACTTTGGTTCATTCTGCTTCTTTCTTACACTAGTTTGGTATATCCTGCTTCCTTCTTACACTAGTTTGGTATATCCTGCTTCCTTCTTACGCTAGTTTGGTATATCCTGCTTCCTTCTTACACTAGTTTGGTATATCCTGCTTCCTTCTTACACTAGTTTGGTATATCCTGCTTCCTTCTTACACTAGTTTGGTTTATTCTGCTTCCTTCTTACACTAGTTTGGTTCAATCTTCTTCCTTTTTTTTTTTTACATTCTCACTCCTCTTCTGTTGCAATGATAGAGGAAGATGTATAGTATAATGCAGGTCTATTCAAACACAATTGGTGGGGAAAAAACCAGTGACTTTTCAAAGATGTAACTCTCCTTTATCAGACTCTGAGAGCGATTTACATGCACGGATGTGTGCACATGCACACACACATGTACACACATACATATGTTCAGTTCAGACTTGGCGTATAAACGTGTCATAGTAGACTTGACACATAAACATATATAATATAGACTTTATGACATATAAACATATAAAGTATAGACTTTATGACATATAAACATTTCCAGTGTAGACTTGACATGTTGAATGTAGACTTGCCGTATAAACATATACAGTATAGACTTGATGACATATAAACATATACAATATAGACTTGATGACATATAAACATATACAGTATAGACTTGATGACATATAAACATATACAGTGTAGACTTGATGACATATATACAGTATAAACTTGATGACTTATAAACATATACAGTATAAACTTGATGACTTATAAACATATACAGTATAGACTTGATGACATATAAAAACATATACAGTATAGACTTGATGACATATACAGTATAGACTTGATCACATATAAACATATACAGTGTAGACTTGATGACATATACACATATACAGTGTAGACTTGATGACATACAAACATATACAGTATAGACTTGATGACATACAAACATATACAGTATAGACTTGATGACATATACACATATACAGTGTAGACTTGATGACATACAAACATATACAGTATAGACTTGATGACGTATAAACATATATAGTGTAAACTTGATGACATAAACATCTTTTCTGTAGACTTGATATAAACATCTCTAGTGTAGACTTGACATATAAAAATATACAGTATAGACTTGATGACGTATAAACATATACAGTATAGACTTGATGACATATAAACATTCAGTGTAGACTTGATGACATATACACATATACAATATAGACTTGATGACATATAAACATATACAGTATAGACTTGATGACATATAAACATATACAGTATAGACTTGATGACATAAACATCTCTTCTGTAGACTTGATATAAACATCTCTAGTGTAGACTTGACATATAAACATCTCGTTTAGATTTGACATAAACATGTTCAAGTCAAACATTTAAATGTCAATATGTATACAACTTTAAATGGCAGATTTAATTTGCCCTTGTGATTGACAGTAAGCAATATTGGACAGTAAATTACTAATGAGGCTCATGAACCCCATCTAGCAAGTACTCCCCAACAGCACCTGTATTATAAACGTTCATACATCAACACCATGTGTTGTTTGGCGCTCATAGAAGTGAGAAGAAGGAAGTAGAGACTAGAGGACGCACTAGACAACATGACAATTGAAAGTCATAGTTACTGACTCGGATTCAAACTTGTCACCTCCAAATGATGATGACGCATGAGCAGCTGGACTGTACTATATATGAGCACTTCTGGGGAGAAAATGTTTCCTTGTTCATTGAGTGAAATACACAATTGTTGATTGTATTAGAAGTAGTTTTGTAAATAAATGAGGATATTAGTCATTTGGTTGCTGACAGAAAAGGATGTAATTTTAATTATATAGTTTTTATTACATTATAGCTGTCTGACAGAAAGTACATTGAAGTGTTTGGAGATCCATTGCAGACAACCTCCAATGTGGAGACTGCACCTGATTGATTATTCATTGATGATTCATTATATGGCTTTAACAGAATCATTTTTTAATTGAAGGAGTCCAAGACAAGAGGATCTACTCTTTTATATGCCATACGGCTTGGTCTCTCTTGACATAGTGACTTGCCCCTGCCAGGAGCGGTGTACAGAGTTACTCCATAGATTCCGAGGGGTCTCTGAAATAACTACACCTGTGAACTGTGGGACGGAGACTGAAAAAACTGCACCCGTGAACTGTGAGACGGAGACTGAAAATAAACCCATGACTTGAGCGTGGGTCAGATAGCCAGACCAATTTGCTATGAAGACCCCTATTTTCATTATCAGACAAACTTGTTATGATCAATCACAGTAAAATAATATTCATTAGCAGTATCTGTGCAAAACATATACACTTTAATAATGGTATGGCAAGAAAAAGAAAGCCACGGGTTTAGCACAATCATTACACCTGCATTTATTACTTTATTTTAATGTGTTCATCATTTAGATGTGGATATTCCTGTATAGATTAGTCAGATCTATGGCTCATGTATCATTGGTGCCATATAGTTGACATTTTAGTGTATGTTCACATGACATGCTTGCTAATTTAATTATTTGCTACTTTGATATCTGAATGGGCAAGAAATTATCAATGTGATCATTTCTCTTCCCTTGCCAATATTTTATACAAGATTAAATAAATAGTTAAATACTTCAGGTTTCAATAGGAAGCATATTTCATTATTTCATGAAATTAGAAGATGGCTTTTTGAGCAACTGTGGAAAGTCAGAAACAGCCACATACATGAGACTGCACCAAAGAACCTATATGGTTTGGTATCTGATGGAAGAAGAAAGTCAAAGAACAGCAGGGGGAGCAATAAGGGAAGGCATGGTCCCTAGAAGACGAAGCAAGATTCAGTAAACATGACGGTGGACACCGGACATTGTAAGACACCCAGGGCAGGGAAATGGGGGAGGCAGGAGAACTGTTGAAGGATACAGAGTGTCTCCAGCAGGTTGTGATGTGGGCGGCATTCTGCAGGGACTTGCCATGTGATGATGATGATGAGAGAGTTGAAAATATATAACTTGCCCGTTATATCATGTTTCTAACCTGTTACTGTGGTACTTAATAGTCATTGATTGCTTATCTGTTCTGCTTGGATTCAGTGTGTATGTGAGAATATGGGTAAACTCATTGTTGGTTCATTGATTGCTTATCTGTTCTGCTTGGATTCAGTGTGTATGTGAGAATATGAGTAAACTCATTGTTGATTCATTGATTGCTTATCTGTACTGCTTGGATTCAGTGTGTATGTGAGAATATGAGTAAACTCATTGTTGGTTCATTGATTGCTTATCTGTTCTGCTTGGTTTCAGTGTGTATTTGGAATATGGTTAACCCTACCAGACCTGAGGCCCTGAACCTAACTGTCCCCTATACCTGGGCACCTGAGCATTAAAGAGAAAAAACCAACATGATATAGAAAAATGTTAGTTACATGCAAACAAGTGGTTAGAATAAGATGGAACTTTGAGACATTGTAGAAAATAGGTCTACCTTTCATCTAGCGCCGATATTCCACCTTTGTAAGCCAATCCACCCAGCAGGACGAGCCTTGTTTCACACAGAGGTACTTTTTGCAAAGTGAGCACCAGATGTTGCTATTCACCTTCTTGCATGGATTGTCTTTGTATGCCCCCCCCCCTCCCCTCTTACTTTTGATCTTGCTCTAGATCTATAAGGTTCAGGATTCTCCTCATCACTCGAGCTCTCACTGTCTGTGTCACTTGAACTGGAAACGTATTCTTGATGAAATTCTCAGTCCACAGAGTCTGAATCAACCAAAGTATTGATCACCTGTTGGACTGAAAAGCCTAGACCTGCTTTGCTTTCTTGTTGAAGTGCTTGGTTCATCAGCTGCTCGTTTCATTGTGAATTTTCCAAATTGTTTCGCTTTAAACCACTCAAAGTCAACTCAAACCTATGGGGGCAGACATTTGCAATGGCTTACCATGAAGTTTGACCATGATTGGTTTGTTATTTTTAGTTTGTGATGCATTTTTTTCATGTACTAGGCAAAGTACCAAAAATTAGGTGCAGCGGTATAGCAGCAGATTAGGAAATTACCTAAAAATCGATACAGTGGTCTGGTAGAGTTAAACTCATTGTTGATTCATTGATTGCTTATCTGTACTGCTTGGATTCAGTGTGTATGTTAGAATGTAGTTAAACAATTGTTGGTTCATTGAATATGAACTCACTGTTGGTATGTACGTAATTAAAAACATTGCTTATGTGTAAGGCAGCTTTACAAATTACGTTACAAGAGAACAGCGGTAACTGTGGCATCAAATCTTCATCAACAAACAACAAAAGAAAACACTGCAGTAGCATACACACAGTGGAAATAACACTACGCTAATTGTTCCATTCTTTCACTTGTCAACCTTGAAGATATTGTCACTGACTGCAAGACAGCTGCATGACTGGGCAGTGTTGAATAGCATCATCATGCAGCAGATCCTTTTGCAGAACGTCGCTCTCATCAACAGTACAGTAATGGCATCTGTGGAATCATGTGACATATAAATAAATAGAATCAAATTACGAGCCTCTGAGTTCAGTACCACACATTTTATTGAGCCTCTGAGTTCAGTACCACACATTTTATTGAGCCTCTGAGTTCAGTACCACACATTTTATTGAGCCTCTGAGTCCAGTACCACACATTTTACTCAGCCTCTTAGTTCAGTACCACACATTTTATTGAGCCTCTGAGTTCAGTACCACACATTTTATTGAGCCTCTGAGTTCAGTACCAAACATTTTACTGAGCCTCTGAGTTCAGTACAACACATTTTACTGAGCCTCTCAGTTCAGTACCACACATTTTATTCAGCCTCTCAGTTCAGTACCACACATTTTATTCAGCTTAAAGTCGCTTAAAAGTCGACAGGGTCGACTTCATCGCACCGGGTTTTATCCCATATGGCTCGGTCTCTTTCCGCAGCGTGGAAAGCGTCGCACAAAGCACGAACTCCGTAGCTTTTAGCGACGACCCGCAGGAGTCTCCGAAACATTTTAACTCGTAAACCGAAGGGTGCGGCCCGGAATCGAACCCACAACCTTCGGAGCACGAGTCAAACGGCTTGACCACTTCGCCACAGAGACTACCACACATTTTATTCAGCCTCTCAGTTCAGTACCACACATTTTATTCAGCCTCTGAGTTCAGTACCACACATTTTATTCAGTCTCTTAGTTCAGTACCACACATTTTATTCAGCCTCTGAGTTCAGTACCACACATTTTATTGAGCCTCTGAGTTCAGTACCACACATTTTATTGAGCCTCTGAGTTCAGTACCACACATTTTATTGAGCCTCTCAGTTCAGTACCACACATTTTATTGAGCCTCTCAGTTCAGTACCACACATTTTATTGAGCCTCTCAGTTCAGTACCACACATTTTATTGAGCCTCTGAGTTCAGTACCACACATTTTATTGAGCCTCTGAGTTCAGTACCACACATTTTATTGAGCCTCTGAGTTCAGTACCACACATTTTATTGAGCCTCTGAGTTCAGTACCACACATTTTACTGAGCCTCTCAGTTCAGTACCACACATTTTATTGAGCCTCTCAGTTCAGTACCACACATTTTATTCAGCCTCTCAGTTCAGTACCACACATTTTATTCAGCCTCTCAGTTCAGTACCACACATTTTATTGAGCCTCTCAGTTCAGTACCACACATTTTATTGAGCCTCTGAGTTCAGTACCACACATTTTATTGAGCCTCTGAGTTCAGTACCACACATTTTATTCAGCCTCTCAGTTCAGTACCACACATTTTATTCAGCCTCTGAGTTCAGTACCACACATTTTATTCAGCCTCTGAGTTCAGTACCACACATTTTATTCAGCCTCTCAGTTCAGTACCACACATTTTATTGAGCCTCTGAGTTCAGTACCACACATTTTATTCAGCCTCTGAGTTCAGTACCACACATTTTATTGAGCCTCTGAGTTCAGTACCACACATTTTATTGAGCCTCTGAGTTCAGTACCACACATTTTATTGAGCCTCTGAGTTCAGTACCACACATTTTACTGAGCCTCTCAGTTCAGTACCACACATTTTATTGAGCCTCTCAGTTCAGTACCACACATTTTATTCAGCCTCTCAGTTCAGTACCATACATTTTATTCAGCCTCTCAGTTCAGTACCACACATTTTATTCAGCCTCTCAGTTCAGTACCACACATTTTATTCAGCCTCTGAGTTCAGTACCACACATTTTATTCAGCCTCTGAGTTCAGTACCACACATTTTACTGAGCCTCTGAGTTCAGTACCACACATTTTATTCAGCCTCTGAGTTCAGTACAACACATTGTATTTCATTCTGCTGATTTTATGTCACATGATTCCCCATGCGATATAATCACTGCAGTGCCATTTCCATTGTTTGTATGTTAACGTTTTATTTTTATCGCCACAGTTTCCTCTGTTTTTTTTTTAATTTTTTAAATTGTATTTGTAAAGCTGCCCTACACTTTATGTTGTTTAATCACTTACATTTCGACATGACCTATTTAATTTATGTTAGTATGTACATGAAGCGTAACTAGCAGTCGGGGGAAGGGGTGTGTGGTGTAATCATAGCAACATGGTGATATGCTGTTTATGTTATATGCACACAACAAGTGCCACTACCATTATGCAGACTTCTTGTTCTTGTTGCTCATTGTATAGTGTTCTTGATTTGAAGTTGCTTCTCTTGTGTATACTTTTGCATATTTGTTTTGTATATTTATCTTGTCTGACTCTGGTTTTCTGATATTTACTTTCTTATAATCCTGTCCAAATATTTCTTCTCTGTTTACTTTCTATAGTCCTATCCACATATTTCTTCTCTCATGCTTATGTTTAAATAATCTTGTCCAGATTTTGTGTCTGCTGTTTTTTTTATCCTTATCTAGTTACGGACGTGATTCGTAATCCCGTATACCCGAAGAATCACGAACAGCCAAAATGCTGGGGTTGACTGCTACATCCTGTGAAGGACATGCAACTAAATTAAAATCTGATCCAGATTTTGCTTCTACGTGGGGTGTCTCCATGGCGAAATGCTTATACCGCCTGCCAATGCTCCGAAGATTGTGGGATACTGGCCTACATCTTTCGGTTCATGGAGGAAATTTTCTAGGGGACATAGGGCCCGTCACTGGAGCTAGAGTTTGTGCTTTGTGTGATTCTTTCGGCAGACCGCCCTGCGTACAGAGACTGAGCCTATGGGTGCAATGAGGTCAATCGTCTTGCCTTGTTCGCCCATTTCTCTGCATCTGCTGTTGACTTGTGTACAATTGTATCGAAATATTGTGTGTTTTGTTTGTTTCTTCATGTACTCATTCTGCCTTGCATTGTTTTAGTTCTTGTCTGCTACATAATGTTTTTGATCTTTGTGATAACTTGTAAAATCATATCCCAGCATTCCTTCTGTCACATGTGCTATGATGCTCTCATCCAGTCGTGTTTAGTCAGTTGTCATCGTTGTTAAGTTAGTTGTCACTGTTGTTCAGCCAGTTGTCATTATTAAGACAGTTGTCATGATTAAGACAGTTGTCATTATTAAACAGTTGTCAATATGAAACCAGTTATCAATATGAAGCCAGTTATCATTATGAAATCAGTTGTCATTATTAAGCCAGTTGTCATTATTAAGCCAGTTGTCATTATTAAGACAGTTGTCATTATTAAGACAGTTGTCATTATTAAGCCAGTTGTCATTATTAAGTCAGTTGTCATTATTAAGACTAGTTGTCATTATTAAGACAGTTGTCATTATTAAGACAGTTGTCATTATTAAACAGTTGTCAATATAAAACCAGTTATCAATATGAAGCCAGTTATCATTATGAAATCAGTTGTCATTATTAAGACAGTTGTCATTATTAAGACAGTTGTCATTATTAAGACAGTTGTCATTATTAAGACAGTTGTCATTATTAAGCCAGTTGTCATTATTAAGCCAGTTGTCATTATTAAGCCAGTTGTCATTATTAAGCCAGTTGTCATTATTAAGACAGTTGTCATTATTAAGACAGTTGTCATTATTAAACAGTTGTCAATATGAAACCAGTTATCAATATGAAGCCAGTTATCATTATGAAATCAGTTGTCATTATTAAGCCAGTTGTCATTATTAAGACAGTTGTCATTATTAAGACAGTTGTCATTATTAAGCCAGTTGTCATTATTAAGACAGTTGTCATTATTAAGACAGTTGTCATTATTAAGCCAGTTGTCATTATTAAGACAGTTGTCATTATTAAGACAGTTGTCATTATTAAGCCAGTTGTCATTATTAAGTCAGTTGTCATTATTAAGACTAGTTGTCATTATTAAGACAGTTGTCATTATTAAGACAGTTGTCATTATTAAACAGTTGTCAATATAAAACCAGTTATCAATATGAAGCCAGTTATCATTATGAAATCAGTTGTCATTATTAAGACAGTTGTCATTATTAAGACAGTTGTCATTATTAAGACAGTTGTCATTATTAAGACAGTTGTCATTATTAAGCCAGTTGTCATTATTAAGCCAGTTGTCATTATTAAGCCAGTTGTCATTATTAAGACAGTTGTCATTATTAAGACAGTTGTCATTATTAAACAGTTGTCAATATGAAACCAGTTATCAATATGAAGCCAGTTATCATTATGAAATCAGTTGTCATTATTAAGCCAGTTGTCATTATTAAGACAGTTGTCATTATTAAGACAGTTGTCATTATTAAGCCAGTTGTCATTATTAAGACAGTTGTCATTATTAAGACAGTTGTCATTATTAAGCCAGTTGTCATTATTAAGACAGTTGTCATTATTAAGACAGTTGTCATTATTAAGACAGTTGTCATTATTAAGCCAGTTGTCATTGTTAAGTCAATTGTCATTGTTAAGTCAATTGTCAGTGACTAACCAACTGGCTCAAGCAGGCCAGGTTCATCTGACAGTGTTGACTGCGAGAGTTTTTACAACATAAGAAAGAGATAGTGTAAACACTTTGAGATATGATATGCTTCTGAAACATGCATGCAGCACTTACATCATGAGTTATTTATAAACACACAACTTTTACATCATGAGGTATTTATAAACACACAACTTTTACATCATGAGTTATTTATAAACACAACTTGTACATAATGAATTATTTATAATCACAATTTTTACATCATGAGTTATTCATAAACACACAACTTTTACATTATGAGTTATTTATAAACACACAAACATCATGAATTATTTATAAACACAATTTTTACATCATGAGTTATTTATAATGCACATCTTTTACATCATGAGTTATTTATAAACATGAAACTTTTACATCATGACTTATTTATACACACACAACTTTTACATTATGAGTTATTTATAAAAATACAGCTTTTGCATTATGAGTTATTTATAAAAATACAGCTTTTGCATTATGAGTTATTTATAAACACAAACATCATGAATTATTTATAAACACACAATTTTTACATCATGAGTTATTTATAACCACAACTTTTACATCATGAGTTATTTATAAACACACAACTTTTACATCATGAGTTATTTATAAACACAACTTTTACATCATGAGTTATTTATAAACACAACTTTTACATCATAAGTTATTTATAAACACACAACTTTTACATCATGAGTAATTTGTAAACACACAACTTTTACATCATGAGTCATTTATAAACACACAGCTTTTGCGTTATGAGTTATTTATGACTAACAGTGTAGTTAATTAAACAGTGAATGTAAGTGAACATTTAACAGCCAACCCAAGTCGCCTAATCTTTTTGCATTTCGTGTCCTTTAGCTTTAATCACTGTTCATTTGGTTGTCATGTAGGTATTGGCTATTTAACATTTATTCATGACCCATCATGTGGATTTGCTGTTTGCTACACGAGGGAGAGACTGCCACCTATTCCTTGTGCACACATGCCTGACAGGTGTGAAGGTCCTAACAGATTCCTGCTGTAATATAGGGTGTATTTTTAATTACTGTGAGGTGTTTGAAAATATTGCTGTTCCAAGTTTTGTATTCACCCTCTGTGAACTCATGCAACATAAAAGGTAAATACAAAACTTGGAATGGCAATGTTTTTCGAAAACCCCACAGTTATTAACAATACACTTTATGCTTGTTCATTTAGTGTGGGTTTAGTCTAATTGCAGTGCTGTGGCGAAGGGCTTACGAATGCAACTCGTAATCCCACACATTGCATTATCAACACAGCTGCAGGCAATTTAGAAGCAGACCGACTTGCGTTGGTTTCCATACAAAGATATTAGTACCGCTTGTTCAGAAAGTAATGGCAAACTATTGAACGTAAACTTGTCTTGAAATCACAAACAGCAAAATAATTTTGGGGTTGACTGCGACATCCTGTAACGAATATGCAACTGGCTTTTAGTGTAATCATTAAGTGGTTACGCTGATAATATCATGAGTGTGGTTAGATGAGGTTTGGATGCCTGCACTTATCGCCTGCTAAGAGAGGGACAGACTGGCCTATTTCTCCCTCCATCCAGGCCTGTGAAGGTCCTAACACTTGATAGACCTACAGTAGGTTCCTGCTTTGGGACTTGTGTTTTTTGGGAGTTTTTTAAATGTTTGTTAGACAAGTTTTTGTTTTAATCATTCCAGTTTCTATGTCCTGCAGGGTCAAATATGTGTCATGTTGATGTGTTTTGTGTGTATCCAGCTTCTGGCTTCATAAATATGACCAGACAAAGAACAACGAATCCTTGTGAAGTAACATACCATATCTGGGATACAGCGGAAAGCCCTCAAGTGTTTGTTTTTTTTAAAATATAAAACTAAAAAACCAAATATCCTTTCAAACATGCATTCATCTCAAAATGTTTGACAGCAGTCATGTTTGACAGATGCCAGAATCAGGTGTATAACTGATACCATAGATGACTTCATTTAGTGTTTGTAAGTCGCATGGTCGAAAGGTGAAGAGCCCTCACTCTTAAACACCCGATGCAATCATGGTGGAGGTAATGGGTTCTCTTCCCATACTGGTCAGTTGGACTTAATAGTTGACTTCTTGTCCTTGACTTAGGGACGTAAATTACAAGTATCTCAGAAGTCAGAGTAGGTTCACCTGCTGGCGGGGGATACTGGTAATAGGAAAAGCTGGCCCACATCCAAAAATCAGTCTAGTGTAGACTACACTTGTGTTCAAAACAAGTGAATTAGAGGAAACAAAGGTCATGACATGGTGGTTAACATATATATGTATATCCATGAGTAATTAAAGGTCAAGGTCATGACATGGTGGTTAACATAGATATGTATATCCATGAGTAATTAAAGGTCATGATATGGTGGTTAACATATATATGTATATCCATGAGTAATTAAAGGTCATGACATAATGGTTAACATATATATGTATATCCATGAGTAATTAAAGGTCATGACATGGTGGTTAACATAGGTATGTATATCCATGAGTAATTAAAGGTAATGACATGGTGGTTAACATATATATGTATATCCAGAGTAATTAAAGGTCAAGGTCATGATATGGTGGTTAACATATATATGTATATCCATGAGTAATTAAAGGTCATGATATGGTGGTTAACATATATATGTATATCCATGAGTAATTAAAGGTCATGATATGGTGGTTAACATATATATGTATATCCATGAGTAATTAAAGGTCATGACATGGTGGTTAACATGTATATATATGTATATCCATGAGTAATTAAAGGTCATGACATGGTGGTTAACATATATATGTATATCCATGAGTAATTAAAGGTCAAGGTCATGATATGGTGGTTAACATGTATGTATATCCATGAGTAATTAAAGGTCATGACATAATGGTTAACATATATATGTATATCCATGAGTAATTAAAGGTAATGACATGGTGGTTAACATATATATGTATATCCAGAGTAATTAAAGGTCAAGGTCATGATATGGTGGTTAACATATATATGTATATCCATGAGTAATTAAAGGTCATGATATGGTGGTTAACATATATATGTATATCCATGAGTAATTAAAGGTCATGACATGGTGGTTAACATATATATGTATATCCATGAGTAATTAAAGGTCAAGGTCATGACATGGTGGTTAACATAGATATGTATATCCATGAGTAATTAAAGGTCATGATCATAACATGGTGGTTAACATATATATGTATATCCATGAGTTATTAAAGGTCATGACATGGTGGTTAACATAGATATGTATATCCATGAGTAATTAAAGGTCAAGGTCATGATATGGTGGTTAACATATATATGTATATCCGTGAGTAATTAAAGGTCATGATATGGTGGTTAACATATATATGTATATCCGTGAGTAATTAAAGGTCATGATATGGTGGTTAACATAGATATGTATATCCATGAGTAATTAAAGGTCAAGGTCATGATATGGTGGTTAACATATATATATGTATATCCATGAGTAATTAAAGGTCATGATATGGTGGTTAACATATATATGTATATCCATGAGTAATTAAAGGTCATGATATGGTGGTTAACATATATATGTATATCCATGAGTAATTAAAGGTCAAGGTCATGACATAATGGTTAACATATATATGTATATCCATGAGTAATTAAAGGTCATGATATGGTGGTTAACAGATATATGTATATCTATGAGTTATTAAAGGTCATGACATGGTGGTTAACATAGATATGTATATCCATGAGTAATTAAAGGTCAAGGTCGTGATATGGTGGTTAACATATATATGTATATCCATGAGTAATTAAAGGTCATGATATGGTGGTTAACATATATATGTATATCCATGAGTAATTAAAGGTCAAGGTCATGACATAATGGTTAACATATATGTATATCCATGAGTAATTAAAGGTCATGATGTGGTGGTTAACATATATATCCATGAGTAATTAAAGGTCAAGGTCATGACATAATGGTTAACATATATGTGTATATCCATGAGTAATTAAAGGTCATGATATGGTGGTTAACATATATATGTATATCCATGAGTAATTAAAGGTCATGACATGGTGGTTAACATATATATGTATATCCATGAGTAATTAAAGGTCAAGGTCATGACATAATGGTTAACATATATATGTATAGCCATGAGTAATTAAAGGTCATGATATGGTGGTTAAGATATATATGTATATCCATGAGTAATTAAAGGTCATGACATGGTGGTTAACATATATATATATATGTATATCCATGAGTAATTAAAGGTCAAGGTCATGACATAATGGTTAACATATATATGTATAGCTATGAGTAATTAAAGGTCATGACATAATGGTTAACATATATATGTATATCCATGAGTAATTAAAGATCATGACATAATAGTTAACATATATATGTATATCCATGAGTAATTAAAGGTCATGACATGGTGGTTAACATATATATGTATATCCATGAGTAATTAAAGGTCAAGGTCATGACATAATTGTTAACATATATATGTATATCCATGAGTAATTAAAGGTCATGACATAATGGTTAACATATATATATGTATATCCATGGGTAATGAAAGGCCAGTTTCATGTGTATACTTACAGCTAAGCCTCTCACATTTGTTTACGTTTTCTTAATCATTACTAATTTTTATCATTGCACTCCGTGCATAGGAGCCATGGTAGCATAGTGGGTGGATGCTTGCTTGTTGACCCAGTGGTCATGTGTTCAAATCCGCATCCGATGATGGATTCAGGTGTTCAAATTTGACCTGCCTCCCAGGTCGAGCCAGCCTGAACTGGCAATACAGTGACTGTGTGGGTTAATCACAAGTTACAGCTAAGGAGAGTTAATCATAGGTTACAACTAAGGAGGGTTCATCATTAGTTACAACTAAGGAGGGTTCATCAGCAGTTACAGCTAAGGAGGGTTCATCAGCAGTTACAGCTAAGGAGGGTTCATAATCAGTTACAGCTAAGGAGGGTTCATCATCAGTTACAGCTAAGGAGGGTTCATCATCAGTTACAGCTAAGGAGGGTTCATCATCAGTTACAGCTAAGGAGGGTTCATCATCAGTTACAGCTAAGGAGGGTTATCATCAGTTACAGCTAAGGAGGGTTAATCGTCCATTACTCGGGCACATAGAGATATGCAGCACAAACATAAGCAGCAGAAGACGGGCATCACTAGAGAGACATTTAGCAGACTTCAGAAGTGACCCAGGGATTGGTCGTTTTCATGATGCTGCATTGCATTTTTCATAACACACATCATTTTCAGTCTGCTCTATTCTCTATTAATTTAACAAATTATGTCAACGTCTCAATGAATTTGAGACATGATGTTATCGTCTAAATGCATTTCAGACAGGATGCATTTGTGGCATGTCATCGTCAGAAGGCATTTGAGATATAATGCCATTATCCCAATGCAATTGAGACATGTTATTGTTTAAATGCATTTGTGGCATTGTGTCATCATCTGGATGCTTTATAGACCCATTTGCAGACATTTTGGTAAAACATAATTTCACCAACAGAAAAGTAACCATGGGATAACTGACAGTGCCTTATTGAAGCTTGGCCAGTTTGTATAAAGTACTGCAATGCCAGTTTGTAAACCAGTAGCGACTCTCATGTATTTTCCTTGGTTCAACATGTAGTGTTAGGGCAACAGATTGTCAATATATTAGTACACTCTTATGTTCTTGTTAGGATAACAGATTGTCAATATATTAGTACACTCTTATGTTCTTGTTAGGATAACAGATTGTCAGTGTATTGGTACAGATCGTCAATATATTGGTACACCTCCTCCGTCCACGTTAGAATAACAGATTGTCAGTGTATTGGTACAATTTTCTACATCGTCTAGGGGGACTGAGTGGTTTTTCGAGGTATGGTGTCCGCCTTGAGTGCTGGAGGTCCCGGGTTCAAGCCCTAGTGAGCACCGGGATTTTTTCACGTGGACTTCTAGTTACAAAATTTCCCCTGGTCTCTGGATAGTGAGATCGGGTGTCCGTGTATATTGTTGTGCATGTAAAAAATCCCTTGGAAGATGGAAATCGAAAAAGAGTAGCCTAACGGCGCTGCTCGAGTGAAATTTTGAGTTCAAAACCTACCCAAAGTATTTCAAGATCCTCGCTGGTGCTACGTAGTTCGTGCACTGAGCTGAGTTTCTCCGGACTCAAGCTTGAGTTCGGAATAGAACGGAGCACTTATGGGTTACACCCGTGTGTCGTGATGTTGATCCGTTGACTAAATTAAACTACACTAAATGTCCTTGTTAGAGTAGCAGATTGTCAATGTATTGGTACAGATTGTCAGTGTATTGGTACAATCTCCTATGCCCATGTTAGGGTAACAGATTGTCAGTGTGTTGGTACAGTCTCCACAGATTGTCAATGTATTGGTACAGTCTCCTTCGTCTGTGTTAGTGTAACAGATTGTCTGTGTATTAGTACAGTCTCCACAAATTGTCTGTGTATTAGTACAGTCTCCACAAATTGTCTGCGTATTAGTACAGATTGTCAATGTATTGGTACAAATTGTCAGTATATTGGTGAAATCTACGTCCTTGTTAGGGTAACGGTTTGTCAATGTGTTGATACAATCTCCACAGATTATCATTGTATTGGTACAGTCTCCTACAACCTTGTTAGTTAAACAGACTGTTATTGTATTGGTAGTCTCCAGTGTCCTGGAAGCTGTGAGACTCATTTTAAATACAGGGTCACCCAGGTCTAATAGAATAGTGCAAGTTGTCACCTTAGTAACAGTGTGTAAACATAAAGGACATATCACTGTAAGCTTTTTATTTTACATAATTTTGCACATTTTTAAAGATGTATCACTGCTTTGTTAACCGGATCAACTATTGAGTATTTTAATTCATGTTCAATGTATATTTTAACTGTCACTGTATAGCTTTTTCCAGTATTCTAGTCAAGTATTCAACCATATATGGACTGTTTATTTTACACTTTTATCTAGTCAGTTTTTTTAACTGTTTGCATTTGTCATGTGTTTGGGATGTACGCTCGAATCGGCATTAATTCAGCGCTGTTGATTTTTAATTTATCACAGTAATGTTTATTTCATGTTTTAAGTCTGAGCCTAGTAATTGTGCTGGGGGATGTGGTGGCGCAGTGGTTAGAAGGCTTGCTGACCAGTCCAGTGGTCAAACGTTCAAATTCCGGTCAAGGTGGGGAAAAGTGAAAGTTGACCCAGTTTAAAATGTGTACAGGAAATGTTCTAGGAAGTAAAGGCACTGGCGGGATGTTAACTACATCACCCCTCGAGTGCTGATTGGTCTATACACAAATAAGAGCTAGCAACACTTCAAGGTGCGGAAGTGGGTCCTGGATTTGGACATGTCAATGTTGTAGGCTATGCTTGTATTGGTGGGCTCACTGGCCAGGTTGATAGAGCACTGGCCTGGTCACATCATGAACATGGTCGGAAGTGGGTCCTGGATTTGGACATGTCAATGTTGTAGGCTATGCTTGTATTGGTGGGCTCACTGGCCAGGTTGATAGAGCACTGGCCTGGTCACATCATGAACATGGTCGGATGTGGGTCCTGGACTTGGACATGTCAATGTTGTAGGCTATGCTTGTATTGGTGGGCTCACTGGCCAGGTTGATAGAGCACTGTCCTGGTCACATCATGAGCATGGTCCAACGTGGGTTCAATGCCTCAGCTCATGACTGAGGGAAGGATTGGTTAGCTGTTCCTCTTGGCTCTCGACCAACAAAATGTGAGGTGCTGTCACATCTCAGAGCCATGGCAGGAAAGTGCTTCAGTACAGTTTGTTTATTATTTTGTCTGCTGGTGTTGGTGGCCTTGTCATCTGTGGGTGCTGGGCGGTGGCTTTCTGTTGTCCTGACAGGAGACAACATGGTGGCTTGTTGTATACACTGTTCCAACAGTCGCAGAGTAAATAATATCACTTGTCAAACATAAGAAGCCATAAGTATGAATGCAGTAAAACAGCTGAAATGTTTTAAATGTGTACCCTTGGATGTGCCGAGGTTTGGGGCTTGTGAGCAGTGAACACAGTATCACAATGCATGCCCAGTTTGAGATTAGCTACTGGCAATTTGGGAGCAGACATTCTTGTGTTGATTTTCACAATGGTTTATCGTCTGTTGCTTAGAAAGCAATAGCAAACTTTTTTTTTCACATATCCTTTATGGGGCATTGCAGTCAACACCAGCATTTTTCAGCTGCTGTTGATGTCTTGGCAAGTTTTTTACGTTCAGCAGTTTGCCATTGCTTTCTGAACGACCCGCTCACATACACTCCGTAAGTGGCTAACGCGACGCGATCCGCTGCCGAATCTCGCGCAGCAGTGTTTCTTACAGGAGTATACAGGATTATGAACAGCGTGATTAACCCCTTCGCCAGGGAGACCAGCAATAGCAAACTACTGAATATAAAGTTACCTAGAAAATCATGAACAGTTCAAATGCTGGGGTTGGTTATACAGGACGTACTCAGTGTATCTGTCAGTTTGAGATTGTGAATTGTAATTAGGTATTACGTTTCTTTATTTTAATTGTAACTTTAAGTGCTTCAGAATATATCTTTTCATTCATTGTTACTATCATTTCAATAACATATGTAGGCAAATCTTCCAGCTTAGAGAAACAAAAGTGGAAGCTAAACTGTATGGACCATTGAGTGCACTAAAAATAGACACTGCAAATTATGTAAGAGAATATTGCAGATATAGACAGACATTTTCAAGCGAACGAAAGAAGTAAAATAACTCATCAGGCTTCAAGCGAAAGATGAATTGAACCCGAACAGAAACTTGGAACTAAAATTTAAAAGTACATATCCGCTGAAGAAGATTGCTCACCCAGAAAACTGCACTGAAAAGTTATGTCAACAGTGTGTGAAATGATTATCTTGGTGATTATTTCAGGCTTGGAACAAAGATTCAATGCTGACTGATGCTCAAATACAAGAGATATGTAATGCTTGAAGGGGTGGATGTTAGTATCTGTGTTTGTATATATGGCAAGGGGTTTGTAGAGATTCTTAGATTCATTCCCTTGGAGAGAGAGAGAGAGTGTGTGTGTGGAGGGGGGGGGGGGGGGGGGGGGGACATTCTTGTGTTTTTTCTTCTA
This sequence comes from Cepaea nemoralis, assembly GCA_014155875.1. NCBI lineage: Eukaryota > Metazoa > Mollusca > Gastropoda > Stylommatophora > Helicidae > Cepaea > Cepaea nemoralis. The sequence goes on along the minus strand of JACEFZ010009248.1, from coordinate 15,571 downwards.
GACCAGTGGTTCTGAACCTTTTTCGGCCCATGAAACCCTTTCAACATATGTTCAGAATGTCATTCCTTCCCCCCCCCCCCTTTTTTTTTTCTTTACATGAACCCATATACACACACACCCACACGCTCACACATAATTCAAGAAAGGGGGACGATCACATTTTAATTGGTCCTGAAGCCAGTTTGAATCTACCAGTTGGTGGCCTTAATTTCCCCCTCCCCACCGGTTGAGAACCACTCTTTTAGACATTTATTTAGAATCAGCCAATATCTGCATTTTCCAAACACAGAAGCTGCAAACAATAGACCGCACAATTTATTGTCTGGCATATTTGGCTGCATCTCACCTTGTGCATATGGCAGAGTTATACATTATATAAAGTGAATAAATTAATTATATTTTGGCTGAAATTCATAACACACAGTCGCTGATACTGTTCGAATGTGGTGCATTTGTTATCCCCATGGCAGCCACAGCCCTTCAAACAGTTTCAGTGAGTATATATGTTATGTATTTCAACCAAAATAGGATTCATCTAAACACTCCATTTGATGTATAACTGATGGATTCACCTGGCGAGATGAAATATTTTTCCAGGCATTAATTTGTGCAACTTATTATTTGTGGCCTCTTGTTTAAATTCATCAAGGGAATTCATTGTTTGGAATCTGCAGTTTTGCTTCCTACATGACCCAAACTGTCTTGTGTAATTCTTGCTGGTGTCAGTAGAGCTGACATCCACATTCTAGAACTGATTGTTTGTAAGTTTATTTGGTAGTGATGTATTATACAGGGTGTTTATAAACTCTCACTACACTTTGCATGTAGAACAGCTGTTTGTTAGAGTATGTTTTCCATTTGCTTGACGGAAAACATACTCTCCAACAAACAGCTGTTCTACATACAAAGTGTAGTGAGACTTTACCCTGTATGTTCTGCAACTTCATTTGCTAGCCTGCATGTACATGTGGCTATTGGGTACACTTTTTTAACTATTCAGTGTACTGTAACATTTCAACATGTCTTCAGATTGACTAGCATGATGATGTTGATAATGACAATGTTTGAATTGCCAGTATATTGACTCTCTTCAAGCGTGTTTAAAATAATGTGCCCTGTTCATTGTGATGCAATTATTTGATGATATTTTTACAAGTAGAACTATGTTTACTACATCAAATTGTGTTATATGAAAAGTGTTAACCTTGAAACTAATCAAATCAAATTCCCACCCATCTCAATATATAATTTACCATTGTACATGTGTTAACAAGTAATGGATAAATTCTACATCCCTCTCCCAATGAAAAAAGTATGAATAATATTAGTGGAACTGCGGTAAAGCTGTGGAAAGTAAACAATATAAAATAACATAAAGTAATGCAGGTTTACAGAACAGCATTATGAAACACACAGGACATTGCAGCAACTAGCCTTGATCAGCAAACAAATAAATACACAAAACACAACATATAATCACGGAGAAGACCCTCCAGTGACTATATCAAGGCAAAAGAACAGGATGGGAAGAATGAAAAAAATGAGAATGAAGTGAAAATAAAAATTTGAAGAAAAAAAATGTTTGCTACTTAAATTTTTCAAATTGTTATTTTCTCTTGCTGATGTAGGTTAGTTGCCGCAACTTCCTGTGTTTCTCCCAAAGAAAGGGAGCTTAGAACTGAGTACTGTGTACCAAGTATTGTACTAGTGCACTAATAATTGATGCTAACAAAATTATAGGATTGAAAACAAGTTAGAATATGAATTACAAGAAGTACTGGCAGGTTTCAGTCAGGGCACCAGGAACTTCATCTTCAGCATGAGAACCATCTTTGAGAAATGCAGAGTACAATATAGATCTTCATACTTGCTTCATGGGCTACCATAAGATTTCTATGTTCTACATCAGAAGTGATGGAACATCATGAGAGATATCAGGATTCTACAGGGTGTTGTTTGTAAAGTCTCACTACACTTCGTATGTAGAACGAATTTGAAAAATGAAGTACTTGACGTCATCAACAAATTTGCTCAACAGTCCATCATGATGCAATATGCAGTGAATGGCTGTCATCTGCTAGAGTAATTCTTTGCACTCCAAACAGAATGGTGTTATCAGAGGAACAAATTTTTTTTGTTTGGTTGAACGAGTGTTCCGAAATGGCGGTCGATACACACGGAAATAACAACAGACATGTTGCAGAAAGTCTCATCTCATCTCATCATGTTCCTCTTGTACCTTGCGGTGTCGAGGTGAAGTATAAACAGGGAGAGAGTGCCCGCTTATGGGCTTCATGTATAGATATTCCCATGGACTCTGTTATTCCCTGCATCCATCATTTACATGGTTGGCCTCTTCCTCTGCTTCCCTCTGGTCTGTACATCATTGCTTGTTGTGGTATACTGTTAATTGGTAACCTACTTGCATGGCCAAACCATTTGACTTGCTGTCTTCTAATAAAAATCTAGTGCAGCTACAACCCCCACTTTAGTCCTGATTTCTTCATTTCTGATCTGATCTCTTCTTGTGTTGTGATTTTTCTTTTCTCTTTTTCTGTCATTGTCCAGGTTTGGCATTGGTAACATAGAGTTGATAGGAAGATTGTGTTTTAAAGTGCTTTCTTAGTAGTTATTGATACATGTTTGTTCTTTAGTATTGGTGTCATTTGTCCAATGAGTTGGTTTGCCTTATTGCATCTATTTTCGATCTCGTCTTCTGATTTGCCATTTGATGATATTATATTTCCTAGGTACTTGAAACTCTTTACTAGTTTCAAGGGATGTTTGTTTAGGTGAATAGTTGTTGCTTTTTCTTCTTTAGTTACAGTCATTACCTCTGTTTTACTAGTGCTAATTTTCATGTTATGTTCCCTACACATTTCATTTAGACTATTCATGTGGTCTTGTAAAAGAAAAGTGAGATTACCCATAAACTACCTAACTGTGTCTCATCTACCTTAATAAGTATTATAGGAAAAATACATTTAAAATAGTGTTTAATCCTTCATATAGCAGTGTTCAACTTGTGTGGCTAATCTTTGCCACCGTTAATTCATAAGCCATACATTTGTCTGTGTTAGCTTTTATTGGATGTCCTCCGTCTGTCTGTTGCACATGCTGCACGCAGCTGCCATTCACCACTCAGCCTTGCTCATTGGGTTTGTCTGCTGCATGGTATTCTCACATGTCACTTCTTGTATTTATTCATTTTAAGCACTCTTTGTTATGTTCATTAAGAATGATATCGAATGTAACTGCCATTGATTTGTTCATATATTTATCACAAATTTGTACAAGCAGGTGGTGAATTTGTATTTAGCTTTGTAATTGTTTCTTTTAAACATGAATGGATTTTTGCATCAAAATATTCATGAAATAAAAAACAAAAACAATCATTAATATGACTGTATAAGAGAGTCTTTTGTGTGTTTCATTTCTATGATAGTCAGTGAGTCTCATTATTATGAATGAGAAAGAGTCTGCTGGCAGGGCACATGATGATGATGAATTAATTTAAGGCGAGTTTCGTGTCAAATGAGTCAAAATCAGACCGATGATGCATATTACCAACTGAAATATTGGCTCTATTCTGCGGTATGGCAGTGAATCATGAAATATAAACAGACAAGGAAGAGCTTGGGGGAAACTGAGATATATTTTGCAAATACCTTGGACAGCAGAGTTTCTAATAATGATTGTCTGGAAGAGGCTCATGAAAGTAGGATATTATACACAACTCTAAGAAAAATACAAAACATTGTTTGGTTGTGACATGAATTTATTTGAAGCTTCTATCAAAAACTGCATTAACAAAATTATAGTGCTTCCATTGTGCAACATTAGCATTCATTCACTGTGACCTTTCTTTCACAAATTATACAAGAGTTGTTTGGTTGTGACATGAATTTATTTGAAGCTTCTATCAAAAACTGCTTTAACAAAATTATAGTGCTTCCATTGTGCAACATTAGCATTCATTCACTGTGACCTTTCTTTCACAAATTATACAAGAGTTGTTTGGTTGGGACATGAATTTATCAGAAGCATCTATCAAAAACTGCATTACATTCACTTATTCTAGACCCAGCAAAGCTCCATGCATTGATTAGTTACCTTCTACAAACTCACGATAATCCCCAAGGCAAAAACAACAATTTTCTGTACTCATTTAATTTGAGTAGGTTGACCCAATGGATGTACAGTTGTCCTCAGAAAAGCTTATTTATAGAGCATCTAATAAACGTAAGAAAGCAAGTACTGAAATATATTGACTATTCTTCAGTTTGATAGTGAATCATGAAATGTCAACAGACAAATTAGGAAGAGCTTGGGGGAAACAGAGATGTAGTTTCTGAGACATATTTTGCGAATACCTTGGACTGCTAGAATTTCTAACAATGATTGTCTGGTAGAGGCTCATAAAAGTAGGACATTATACACAAATATAAGAAACAGACATTGTTCTTTGATCTAATATAAGAAGAGAGGCATTGAAAAACATCCTGATGACTGAAGGATCAGCAGTAGAAGACTGCACAATTTATTGCCTGGCATATTTGGCTGCATCTCACCTTGTGCATATGGCAGAGTTATACATCATATAAAGTGACTAGATTAATTATATTTTGGCTGAAATTCATAACACACAGTCGCTGATACTGTTCGAATGTGGTGCATTTGTTATCCCCATGTCAGTCACAGCCCTTCGAGCAGTTTCAGTGAGTATATATGTTATGTATTTCAACCAAAATAGGATTCATCAGCAGCAGACAGAGTATTGATGCTGCATACAATGGGAAGTTGGCATGGAGGATATATCGTCAATAGAATGATTAAGAAAACCAAGGACTAGGAAGTTGGCATGGAGGATACATCCTCGAAAGAATGATCCAGGACACCAAGGACTGGGAAGTTGGCATGGAGGATATATCGTCAATAGAATGATTCAGAAAACCAAGGACTAGGAAGTTGGCATGGAGGATACATCCTCGAAAGAATTATCCAGGACACCAAGGACTGGGAAGTTGGCATGGAGGATATATCGTCAATAGAATGATTCAGAAAACCAAGGACTAGGAAGTTGGCATGGAGGATACATCCTCGAAAGAATGATCCAGGACACCAAGGACTGGGAAGTTGGCATGGAGGATATATTGTCAATAGAATGATCCAGAACACCAAGGACTGGGAAGTTGGCATGGAGGATATATTGTCAATAGAATGATCCAGAACATGAATGAGTGAGAAGTTGGCATGGAGGATATATCCTCAATAGAATGATTCAGAACACCAAGGACTGGGAAGTTGGCATGGAGGATACGTCGTCAATAGAATGATTCAGAACACCAAGGACTGGGAAGTTGGCATGGAGGATATATCGTCAATAGAATGATCCAGAACACCAAGGTCCAAGGTTTGTGGAGATGAATGAATGCCTACGCCAGTTGGCAGGGCACATGGTGATAATTAATTAAGGTGAGTTGTTTGATGTCAAATGAGTTAAAATCAGACCGATGAAGCATATTACCAACTCAACCGAAAAAAACAAGTAAAATCATCTTCAGACCTCACAGGACACAACAGTACCACATTTTAATTCACTAAAGATTGGAGATATTGATTAAAGTGTCTGAGAAACTGGTTACATGACAGTAAAACATTTGCTACAGGAGTGTCCAACATATGCAGAACAGAGAACAGTATTTTGGCCTAAAACAGCTCCATTTGAGGACAATAGGGAGATGTCCAGATTAAGCTGACTGCTGTTTTCTTGGCATTTAATTCATACTGATGTCTGAATGTGAACAATGAAGAAGAAGAAAAGAGTCAAACAGGTGTGATGTATTTGGATGTAGTCACTGTTGAACATGAAGTCAGTTGTTGGACTAGAATGAGTTAATACTGAGTTCTACAACTGGGGGAATTTGTGGATTAGGGGTTAGTGAATGTAGTTTCACAATTCCTGAACATAACGGGTCGGGGGTTCAAGATCAACCACAGGTGATTTGGGAGCAGATGGAATGTATCTTAACCCCTCACCTGCACCCTGTCCCCCACATGTGGGAGATTAGTATCTCATCCACACACTCACCTGTATCTCAATATTTAAATACAAAATGTAAAAAAAAAACATACTTAAGAAAAAATAAGTTCATTAGATATGTGTTTTGTTATTTTTAATCAAGTTGTTAAAACTGACATGCCAAATATTCTTTTTAAACAAAAAAGACAATAAATTCAAGAAATTACAAACTGTCTTTGATTAACCATTATTTGGGGAATGTGGTTGCACCAGGCCATCTGTGATGATGGGGATTCCAAGATGCTTTAAGAGAAAGTCCTTCTCTATCTGGTCATTCACTGTCCAGGCAACCAATCGTATGCCAAGGCTGTCCCAGAACTTCTGGCTTCCTCTGTTTAAACAAAAACACACAGAGCTTACTCAAGTTATACTTGACATACACAAGTGACAGCAAAAATACAGCAAAGTAAACATAGCCAACAAAAGAATATAGGAATAGGTGATTGTCAACTTCTCACCTAAAGCTAATCACCCGAAAGAATTAGAGGGCTGCAACTCCAGCCCAAGAAAGATAACCAAGTCGCTCTGGACAAGAAACGTCCAGAGCTTTCTAGAACAAGAGTCACCGAGTCCAGGGTTCCGTGGACATTGAGATGACCCGCCTGAAGCGGGGTCCACGAGGAACTCGGGCAGAGTTACCGCCCGTCGAATAGCGACACGGGGTAGACCAACAGAGGGGGATTGGACTCGCGACAGGCAACAAGGGTCTGCCTGAGAGGGACTCTGTAGATCTTCATATTATAGACTAGATAGTGTGCTAGGATGTGACATGATTATAAATGTATAATGGTTTAATGTCAATGAACAATGTGATATGATGTTAACTGTATAGCCACAATAAATAGGCTATATTACAGCAAAGTAGTTTGATTGCTTGTGTTATTAATACCTGTGTGAACCCAACCAGTCACCTAGATAGTAAGACGACAACAGGTATTTTTGGGGGCTAGTACCGGTTTTGAGCATTATATGTTTATTAAACAACGGGAAAATGCCATGTAAAATCATTTAGGCATATCATATTGATTTTTTCTTGAAAATGTCAGGTAAATTTGTTAACCTTAAAATGTTCAACATATTTAGTAGCTATCTAGTAATCAAAGAAATATTATCAAAATAGGCAGAGTCCCTCAGCAGCCAAGAGCAGAGTCCACACAACAGTATACCGCTTTTTGGTATCCAATAGTTACTGTTTGATATAACTATGACATTTTTGTTTTGTTTTTTTTTGACCGTGACTAATGTTTCGTACTCTACGAGCAGATTGTGCCGCAGAGCGTACCGTGTGAGTACAGAAACCCGTGTGAGTGTTCCAGCCAAAGTTGTATGATAGAGAAGACCGCGTACAACGCATTGTAACGGTTCCAGCAGTAACGAAAGTGCAGAGCAACATCATTCCGCAGGATTCAGAGCTAAGTTTCGTTCCATACTCATTGCAGATTCTAAGCTATTACTTACCATCTTCCATCATGTATCATTTTGTTGAATATTGATTGATGTGTATATTCATAATTTTGCCACCAATATAAACCTACATTGTGCGTAACACATTAATATTCAAGGGAATTAACCATTTTTTTTGAGCCCATACCCAATTTATCTAAGGGATTTAACTTTACAAACATCATAAATAAATAAAATCCAAAAATGTCAACCTTAGATCAATGCATTGAGCAAGGAATAAAGTTAGGTTACAAAGAAGAGAAACTTTCAGAATGGGCACAGAAAACGCACGCAGAAAATATTGCCCGTGAAGAAAGAGCAATAGAAAGAGAAGAAAGAAAATTAAAACAAGATGCAGAGGAAAGAAAATTGCAACAAGATGCAGAGGAAAGAAAATTGCAAAGAGAAACAGCGGAGAAGAAATTGCAAATGGAGCTCGACGCAGCAGCCAAGCAAGCCGAAAAACAATCAGAAGAAAGAAAATTGCAACAAGATGCAGAGGAAAGAAAATTGCAACTAGAGGCAGCGGAAAAGAAATTGCAAAGAGAACTTGAGGCAGCGGAAAAAAAAATTGCAAATGGAGCTTGACGCAGCAGCTAAACAAGCCCAGTTAAACGCTGATACACAGGTGAGATTGAAACAGATGGAAATAGAATCCAGCACAGAAATATCTATGAACAAGTTAAGAAATAAAGAAGAGGAACAGAAATATAGTAAATATAAAGGCCTCATAAAAGCTTTCTGTTCAGGTGACTCCATCTCCGCCTATTTAGAAAATTTCGAATGTCTCATGGCCTACCACAAAATTAGTAAGACAGACTGGGCATATATTCTCATGAGGAATCTGGCTCTAGAGCCACTGATAGTAATAGAGACAGTACCACAGGAGATGCGCAAGGACTACGATTATCTTAAACAACGCATACTCCAACATTTCTCTTTAGACACAGCAGGGTACCAACAACAGTTTGCAAAATTAGCACCCAAACCTAACCAAACATTCATAGACTACGTTAGTTCAGTACAAGATATATGCACTAAGTGGATAAATTCTGCGAAAACCAACAATAGCCACGATAAACTTAAAGAACTAATCATCATAGATAAAATAGTGAGCACCATCCCCACACCTTTTGCAAAATTTTTAAAACAGATGGATTGCAAAACCATCCAAGAAATTGAATCCAAAGGCAATGCATTCTACACAGCAAACAGGGATATATTTCAACTCAACATTAGCCACAATGACACAGCAGCTGCAGTAATAAATACTAAGTACTCCAAACAAACACAAGGCAAATTTAAACCGCGCTCCAACAGTGGTAAAGTAGCAAAATGCCAGTATTGCACTCTGACGCACGACGTTTACGAGATGTGCGACAAGTCCCCGAACTATCCCCACCACCTAAAAATGATGGTGGATAAACAGAAAGCAAAACGTAACGCGTACCAAAAAGCTGTAAAATGTTACTTTTGCAGAAGCTGGGGACATTATTCACGCTATTGTGAAGGTCGTAAGTTATTGAAGCAAGCTAATGCTGCATTAGTAGCAACGTCTTCTGATGATGAGACTGAATCACTGATTGAATATAATAATCAGCAAGACAGTGAAAGTGAGCTTGGAAATGCGGTGAACATAATTAACACCATTGTAGATGATACATGCAATGCTTGTACAAAGTTTCAATTAGATCCATCATTACCATGCGGCCACAGTGTACCAATTGCAAATGAGACAGCCAACGCTGCGTTGTCAGCCACAGGGAAGTTAAGATTTTTAACAGGTTTCATAAACAAGAAAAAGTGCTCGTTAATTCGCGATTCCGGAGCAACTCTGTGTGGGGTAAGGAAAACATTGGTCAACACCACAGACTACACAGACAAACACGTTAACTGTCGCACATTTTCAGGTACGATAGAAAGATATCCCCTTGCGATGGTCGAAATTCAAACACCATATATATCAGGACAACTTTTGTGCGCTGTGCTTGAAGACCCAATCGCAGATATCATACTTGGTAATTTACCTAACATCCATCCATGTTCTGAAAAAGAAATTAAAAACTGGGAAGAAAAACACGGTATCCACCACACAAATACCGATGCTAGAGAGAAACACCATGTTAATTTGTCTCAAACTGCCAAAATACCAAGGGAGACAAACACTGAGGTTATTAAAAAAGAATTCACCGAGGTGTACAACGCAGGGGCGGTCGAATCTTTTAACGAGACGACCGAATTAAAACCTCGAATGGAGGTCACTCCCATGCTACAAAGTACCAAACCTGTAAATGTGTTACAAAACACACACGACACAAACGCCATTACACGACAGACAACCCACAAAACCAACACGGACCAACTACAACAACCATTACAAACATTCGCACCGAACTCAACTAACATCAATGTTGGAAAAGAACAAAAATGTTCAAAAACATTTGTATCAAAACTATGTCACAGATTGAAATTACTTGTATTATTATTGTATATTTTATGTAACAATTGTATTGACACCTCTTGGCACGGATCTCTTGAAAGTATCAGAACAATTTCTGGACTTGAGTACAAAATTTCAGTACATGGAAAAGTGGACATATTCAATTTAAATGGGTTGAAACTAGACTATGCTAAACAAGACACAGAAACGAGTAGACAAATGAAACGAACTGATGACAAAAACAAAAGGACAATCACCCAACTGAATGACAGTCCGTCCTATGCCAGACATGACAATGAGACAAATGAACAGACGCAACAAACTGTTGACAAAGACAAAACGACAATGTCCCGACAGAATGACACTTTGACAAACGAAGCATCGTTAACGACGCACTCTCACGACAACAAAAACGACGAAGAGATATGGACATTACCAACATTCTGTGATATCGACAACAACGACAAAACTGACGACATATTGACTGTTGACCTTGACAACGACGACAATGACATTGAAGACAATTTACAAACAGTAGCACCTGTGATAAATCAGACGGACATAGACGATACTGAAGTCCCTATACCAATCATGACTAACGACGGGAACATTGACGACATTCATATCAGTGACACATTAACACAGCGACAACGACAATACAATTTGCCTATCCTGGATAACTACAAACCCATCCTTTTTAACAAACCTTGTATTATCCTGGTATTAAACCACTTATTGCATTTTATGATATCTAACTTCACTTCTCATCTACTTACCCTAAAACAAGTCTTCAACCAAATTTCTCTTTTCGGACTTACTATCAAACCTTCCAAGGTTGAAATAGGTTATACAGAAATAGACTTTCTTGGTCATAAAATTTCTCAAGGTAAATTACTCACTGATGAGAAAATAGTCTCCAAGATTCTTAATCTAGAAGTACCTACCACAAAGAAGCAGATTAGGAGTTTATTAGGCCTTATTAATTATTATGCCAAATTTATCCCACATTGGGCAGAACTCACCACAGTTTTTTCAGACATGTTAACAAAAGATCATCCATCGAAAATTTGTAAAAGTAACAGCTTAGATATTGCAATGTGTAAATTGAAACATATTTTTTCAAATCCTCCAGTCTTACGATTACCCAACATAAAATTACCATTTATTTTAACCACAGATGCTAGCGGCGTCGCTATAGGAGGTTGCTTGATGCAGGAATTCGATGGGGTCAGACACCCTATTCTCTACGTGAGTAGGAAACTGAGGAAAGCTGAGATACGCTATGCCACAGTGGAACGGGAGTGCTTGAGTCTGGTATTCTGTATTTTGAAACTGTCCAAGTACCTCTTGGGCAGGCACTTTGTGGTCCTGAGCGATAGTTCACCATTGTTAGTCCTCAACCAAGGATCGCCCAAGAACCACCGGTTGCAAAGATGGCGGCTCCTTCTTCAGGACTTCGATTTCGAAATACGCCACATCAAAGGCACCGATAATACGATGGCTGACATTTTATCACGGCAGGCAAATGCGCCAGCAGAATGACTCTTATCATTCGACCAGTAGCCATGTTATATACTGTGATAAGCCTATGACAAGTTTTACACCGTTTCATATGTGTACCTCTACACCTGCTAAAGTACTCTGTGCTTAGTTAATTACAACACCTATTTAACACGGTACTTTAATCACTATACCACCAAGTGCCTAAGCTCTAGTACTATACCAGCTAAAAACAGTAATTGTTTATTTCAACCAATAAGATCAACCAGTGAACGAACGATAAACACTGTAAGATTTCATACAAGACACGGAAATGAACTCATACTTGCTGTTACTGCAAAAACAGTCCAAACATCCGAAATACGACAACATCACTATAGAACGACAACACGTAAAACACAGCCATACGAACTTTAACATTTATGGCAAAACACAGGAACAACGGGACGGCAACGCGAACATCATCGTGGGAGTTAATTTAATTAGTTTAATATGTATTATATTTCCATTTCTTATGTATATATATAATGTTAACCTGTAACTTGTACATATTCTACTTTAATAATACAGGCGGTGCCATTCATAGGCCAAGAAAACCCGTCCTATACAATTGTCTCTAGTTAAATTGTAACCTAATTTTCGTTCATCGCACAAAAAGTACGTATTTTCTTAAAGGGCAAATATCGCCTAGCCCACGTTTTTTCAAGGGCAATAATAACTACCTTAACTTAAAAATATATATTTTTACAAAATACTATTGTGTATGAAAGACGAATAAATCAGTGTATGAAAGTATTAAATAAGAGAACGATACACTTGGCGGACAAATTGTACGCAACACGTATTATTTTAATTTGTCTGCGTCTTTGTTGTAAAACTGTGTGACTTGTCTAATTTGGGAGTACATGTATAGAACTTAGTTTAGGAATCAGCTTAGCTTAGTAACTAGTTAATATACTTAGTGAATGTACTTAGGTTAGCATTAGGAAATAGTCTAAGCACCACTACTTGGAATGGCCGATCATGTAGTGCATAACTCATGATTGAGGTTATCCCAACTCGTGACGCTTGGAAATACACCACCCATGTAGCACACACACACACCCTCATAACTCAACACGTTCAATTTAAAATACAATCACTTTATTAGGAGTATCAACTGATTATTCAGACACACTAACAAGCCAACAGGGACACATGTAGTTTCAGGGGGAGAAAAGAACATCGTAACTACACATGTAACATTAGATAACATACGAGAGTAAAAGTGTACTGAAATACACACACGAATCAAGATTTGAAGGTGTACTTAACTAGCCAGGACTTCGGTCCTGTTAACTCTCTGTAACCAGAGATTAATTGTCTGGGCACCAGTAGGGTGCGTGAGAAGGGCGAGTTGCTAATGCAACTATTAAAACGCCACGTAACTTCGGTCTGATAAGCATTGTTAGATACACGAGAGACAGGATGGTCTCTCTTAGCAAATCAGAGAAGTGGTGTATGAAAGAATACATGAGTTGCTAATGCCATTATGTGAGTTGCCAGGTTACTTTCCACCAAACTATAAACCCCAACTTTAGGTGAGTCGATGACAGAATTAGAACAAATCTAATTACCCTATAACAAACCATTTCAGGAAGGGGGGAGGGAATCCTGTCAACTTCTCACCTAAAGCTAATCACCCGAAAGAATTAGAGGGCTGCAACTCCAGCCCAAGAAAGATAACCAAGTCGCTCTGGACAAGAAACGTCCAGAGCTTTCTAGAACAAGAGTCACCGAGTCCAGGGTTCCGTGGACATTGAGATGACCCGCCTGAAGCGGGGTCCACGAGGAACTCGGGCAGAGTTACCGCCCGTCGAATAGCGACACGGGGTAGACCAACAGAGGGGGATTGGACTCGCGACAGGCAACAAGGGTCTGCCTGAGAGGGACTCTGTAGATCTTCATATTATAGACTAGATAGTGTGCTAGGATGTGACATGATTATAAATGTATAATGGTTTTAATGTCAATGAACAATGTGATATGATGTTAACTGTATAGCCACAATAAATAGGCTATATTACAGCAAAGTAGTTTGATTGCTTGTGTTATTAATACCTGTGTGAACCCAACCAGTCACCTAGATAGTAAGACGACAACAGTGATTATACTGATGACACTCCACAGTTTTTGGGCACATTGTGAGGAGAAATAATAAACTTGGAAACATAGTTACAAGTGGCAAACATGATAGAAAAAGAGCAAGAGAACTATAGACGGATAACCATCATGGTGGCTTGGTCATAGGGCATAAAACTGGGACAAGAACTTACAGCTGATCCAAGACAAATGGGACAAGAACTTACAGCTGATCCAAGACACTGGTGATCAGGTGAGATGGCAAACCGTGACTGCCCATGCATACTGGCATGGCATATGATAATGATGATGATGTAGTGTTGAAAGGTTTGAAATGTTCATGCAGTTTTTCTCTGGCCGGAAGTTGCTGGCAGCAAGTACTGTGTTCTGTGTAGATGGCATTCTGTAAAATATGCTCTTCTCTAGCCCATGTCCCCAAAGGAGAAGTAAAAAACAGTAACAATGCAGACCTCCAGTGAATGTCATAAATGATGACTAGAGAGGATTGTTCTAGGACAAACAGTAACACTGTAGACCTCCAGTGAATGTCATAAATGGTGACTAAAGAGGATTGTTCTAGGACAAACAGTAACACTGTAGACCTCCAGTGAATGTCATAAACGGTGACTAAAGAGGATTGTTCTAGGACAAACAGTAACACTGTAGACCTCCAGTGAATGTCATAAACGGTGACTAAAGAGGATTGTTCTAGGACAAACAGTAACACTGTAGACCTCCAGTGAATGTCATAAATGGTGACTAAAGAGGATTGTTCTAGGACAAACAGTAACACTGTAGACCTCCAGTGAATGTCATAAACGGTGACTAGAGAGGATTGTTCTAGGACAAACAGTAACACTGTAGACCTCCAGTGAATGTCATAAACGGTGACTAAAGAGGATTGTTCTAGGACAAACAGTAACACTGTAGACCTCCAGTGAATGTCATAAATGATGACTAGAGAGGATTGTTTTAGGACAAACAGTAACACTGTAGACCTCCAGTGAATGTCATAAATGATGACTAGAGAGGATTGTTCTAGGACAAACAGTAACACTGTAGACCTCCAGTGAATGTCATAAACTGATGACTAGAGAGGATTGTTCTAGGACAAACAGTAACACTGTAGACCTCCAGTGAATGTCATAAATGATGACTAAGAGAGGATTGTTCTAGGACAAACAGTAACACTGTAGACCTCCAGTGAATGTCATAAACGGTGACTAGAGAGGATTGTTCTAGGACAAACAGTAACACTGTAGACCTCCAGTGAATGTCATAAACGGTGACTAGAGAGGATTGTTCTAGGACAAACAGTAACACTGTAGACCTCCAGTGAATGTCATAAACGGTGACTAAAGAGGATTGTTCTAGGACAAACAGTAACACTGTAGACCTCCAGTGAATGTCATAAATGGTGACTAAAGAGGATTGTTCTAGGACAAACAGTAACACTGTAGACCTCCAGTGAATGTCATAAACGGTGACTAAGAGGATTGTTCTAGGACAAACAGTAACACTGTAGACCTCCAGTGAATGTCATAAACGGTGACTAAAGAGGATTGTTCTAGGACAAACAGTAACACTGTAGACCTCCAGTGAATGTCATAAATGATGACTAGAGAGGATTGTTTTAGGACAAACAGTAACACTGTAGACCTCCAGTGAATGTCATAAATGATGACTAGAGAGGAATGTTCTAGGACAAACAGTAACACTGTAGACCTCCAGTGAATGTCATAAATGATGATTAAAGAGGATTGTTATAGGACAAACAGTAACATTCTAGACCTCCAGTGAATGTCATAAATGATGACTAAAGAGGAATGTTATAGGACAAACAGTAACACTGTAGACTAACAGTTATTATCATCTTCCATTTTTGCCATCAAAGGTCGTAGGCAAGAATAGTTGGCACTCCAGCGCCCAATGTGTGGCACTGGATAGTGTCATTCCATGTGATTGTACAATGTCTCTGATGTTGT
>JACEFZ010009247.1:20000-38904 GCA_014155875.1 Cepaea nemoralis | reverse complement strand
AAAAAGGCCCCCCAAAGGATTTTTTCAAAGGGATTCGCCCGAATCCCCTCCGCCAGGGAGAGCGGTCAATCCTGGAGGGACCAGGAGGAGATACGGTGCCCGAGGCAAGAGCAGGGGAGATGAGGGAATAGTGGAAGGGTAGCCACTCCCTCAGGAGTCACGCAGGCGGTGGTCAGAGAGTTAGCACTCTAATCACGATAACACCACACCTCGTGAAGCCATAGCACAGTTGAGTAGACACTCAACGGGCCACGTTTGCCAGCAGCGTGCGATGTGAGGTAACACGCACGAAGGTGCAGGTCACCCCGCGTGGTGTGTAACCACGGGAGAGATGTTAGGCAGACGGGAGACTGGACTTGGGGCGTTCACGTCGTTTAGAATAGCGTTAGGAGTTTTGTGTTCACTAATAGATAGAGTTAGCATAGGGTTAGCAGTTTGTGTTAGATAATTCTGTGGCTGTATATTGGGTATTGCATTAGCGACTGTTTACCGCTTGTAAGCGAGCCAACGGCAATAAAATGGACCATGCATTTTGCCTCCCACACGACTTGCAAGTTGTCTTGTATGGGTGTGTGAGAAGTACCCGGTGATGCCTGTCAGTTAAGTTTTTGACAGGCCAGGGTAATTGTGGTTGTCAGAAGTGAAGCTTGAATGTAATATTCAAGCTACTCCACTCGTCCACGAGGCTCTAGACTAGGGTTTAATTTGTGTAGTGACGGTGATTTGTGCAGACGAGAGAAATTTTGCAAGCTAGAAATGTGCCTATCGTGACGTATTAAACTGTTTAATTGTGTTTATGAAATATTTATTTAGTCAAAGTATGTATTCATCAAAGCTGTAAGTATTAATATTCTTGTTTTCTTATATTTATTTATATATTTACCTTTTTGTTGAGAAATGAGTACCAAAAATGATTCACGGCGGAGCGATACAAAGCCAGCCGACAATATCGATTTTTCATCGCGCTGTGCGGTGACGTCAGATGATTGACAAACAGTCGTCTGGGCTCATTAGCATACAGCAATCGGGTGTGTAGAGAATTGCTAAACGGCCGCTCGCCTGAATCGGTACGTTATATCATTTATTATTTATTGATTTCAACTACTAAAGGAATATATTTATGTATTTAAACATTATGATGTTATTTTTATTTCTTTGAAAGCAGATATGCATATTTTCGGTCATATTTTCTCTGTGTTTACCGTAACGATGGAACTATTTTTTGGCCAGGCAGATGATACTTGCCTGCACAACACGTACAGAAATTAAATAGATTAGTAACGTAAGGCAATAACTGATAGAGCAAAGACAGGACATTGACATTTAATTTATTTAATACATATTCTAGTTGTTCGTGAACCTGTCTGTCATTGTCTAAGTCATTGTCCTTAAGGGTCTGGGTTAACATATCGTGTAATAGGCCTGATTACTACGGCCCTGCATATCAAAGGGCGAACTACACCTGATTACGGCCCTGTGTACCAAATATAGTTGGCTGGTAACGACCCGTGCCTCCACCCGAAAGTACCAAGGTGACCTGTGGCAACGGAGTTCCGTTCCCCGATCCTCGGGAACGTTAAAGCTGAGTACACTTATATATTTTGGCATGCAATTTGATTAATAGTGCATCTCTTTTTCAGCTTGTAACGCGTTGACATATTTTATACTCTGTTTTTCTGCAAGATAAAGCTGGGCAGGGTATAAACAGAAAGCACAACTGATAGTGATCAGATAAGAACAAACATAACATATCAAAGATAAATAACTGATAAAAGTCATCATTGCCTGTCACTGCGAGCCGAATACTAAATTAAGATGGCAACTTTATCAGACTTCATAAAAGCAGGTAAAGATCTAGAATTAACAGGAAAAGAGCTACAACAATATGCAGATCAAAAATTTAAAGAAGCAAAAGATGCTGAAAGGGACGAACGCGCACGAGAAAGAGAAGAAGAAAGACAACATCAAATACAATTAAAACAACAACAGCTAGAACATGATAAGACAGTTAAACAACAACAGCTAGAACATGATAAGACAGTTAAACAACAACAGCTAGAACATGATAAGACAGTTAAACAACAACAGCTAGAACATGATAATACAGTTAAACAACAGCAGTTAGAACATGAGAAGGAGATAAAACAGAAAGAAATAGAATTAAAACAAAGGGAGTTAGATCTAAAGGAAAAACAGATTCAGGTAGAATCAGAGACACAGTTGAAAATGAAAAGCATGGACGTAGAGTCACACTCAGAGATCTCTGCCACTAAACTAAGAAGTCAACAAGAGGAAAATACGTTCAATAAATACAAAAATATTATCAAACCATATTGTAAAGAAGACTCAATATCAGCATGGACAGAGAATGTAGAATATCAATTTAAATACCACCAAGTTCCATTAGAGATGTGGGCCCCAATTTATACAAAAAATCTCAGTGGTGAGCCCCTTAAAGTAATATAAACTATACCAACAGAGCTCAGATCTAGCTATCAATACATCCATGATAGGATTATGCAGCACTTTTTACTTGATGCCCCTGGGTATCAAGTTCAGTTCTCAAATCTAAAACCTAAACCTAGTGAAACCTTTATTGATTATGTTTCAAATGTACAGAGTGTACTAAACAGGTGGCTTAAAGCAGCTAACATAGGAAAAGACTTTGATAGATTAAACAACTTAATTACTATGGATAAGGTTATATCCACCATACCTTCTCCTTTTGCCAAATTTTTGCAGCAGTCAGACATTGAAAACATAGAGCAGTTTGAAAAGAAAGGGTCAGCATATTTTTCTTCTAACAGAGATGTGTTTAAGACCTCCAATGACTCTGAAATAGTTTCCTTTGTCAAAGACCAAACTAAAAACTACCAAAGTAATAGGAAACCCTACCAGAAATACGATAAGAAAGATAGGAAAATGGAAAAATGTATCCATTGTCACCTTTTACATGACAATTATGCTATGTGTGACAAATCGCCAAATTATCCGGCGCATCTTGAAAATGTGATCAAGAAACAGCAAAGTAAAAGATCTGCATACAGACGTGCAATCAAATGTTTTTTTTTGTGCCAGTTATGGCCATTATAGTAATAAGTGCCTTGGCCGGCAGCGTATGAAAGCCAGTAATGCCATTTTGATTGACACCTCTTCAGATGGTGGTAGTGAGAATGAGTCTGAGAATGAAAGTGACTTACCTAATAATCAAGCAGAAAATGTTTGTGGTGCGTACGATATGTTAAGCTTTGACAGCTGTGAACGATGTCACCAATTCCATACAGACGGAAAACTAGAATGTGGACATACAGTACCATTCTCATCTGAGAAGGTAAACGCAGCACTAGCCTCCAGAGGCAATCTTGTGTTCCACAATGCAATGGTCAATGATGTACCATGCCAGTGTTTGCTGGACAGCGGCAGCACCCTTATTGGGCTTCGGAAAGAACTGGTTAATCCGGGTGATTACACAGGTGATACTGTCAAATGCCGTACCTTTTCGGGTAACATTGAAATTTACCCTTTGGCAAAAGCCCATATTGATTCTCCTTTTCTCTCTGGTACCTTTACTTGTGCAATACTAAACAACCCATGTACTGACTTAATTTTGGGGTGCTTACCCCAACTGAAACAATGTACTAATGAAGAAATAGTTGCATGGGAGAAATTAAATGCAGCTAATGCAACAACAAGAGCAGACAGTGTGAAACATCAAGACACACTTCAAAATGAGAGACTACTGTTGCTTTCTCCAGCTGGCACTGATGACAACAGCAGACAAGAATTTATAAAACAGCAAAAAGCTGACCCTAGTGTGTCTCCATACTTAAAATTGCTAAAAGATAAAGCCAAAATAACCAAAAATGCATCTTGGTTCTTTAGACTGAATAATGGCATTTTAACTAGATATTATACTACTGGTAACCATGAGATTCAGCAAACGGTGTTACCGGAACAACACCGTCTAACTGTGCTAAAGATTGCACATGAGTCACCGTTTGCTGGTCATCTTGCATATGATAAAACCAGGGCCAGAATTCAGGCTCATTTCTATTGGCCAGGTTTTTGCAATGATATTAAATTATTTTGTCGTTCGTGTAATGTCTGTCAACAATTAGTACGCAAGGGTAAACATCCTACAGCTGAAGTACAACCTTCTACATTGGCTTCGAGGCCATTTGAAAGTGTGGCGGTAGATATTGTTGGTCCCCTGAACCAGGTGTCCAGCAAAGGAAATCGCTTCATATTGACAATGGTCGACCTTTGTTCAAGGTGGGTTGAGGCAGTAGCTTTGAAATACATCACCTCCAAAGACGTTGCCAATGTATTTCTACATCTGTTCTCACGATTCGGATTCCCACGGACCATTTTATCCGATCGTGGAACTCAGTTCATATCGGCTGCAACGCAAGCCCTTACAAAAATGCTAGGCATTAAGCAACATTTTACGACAGCATACCACCCAGCCAGCAACGGAATAGTAGAAAAAATTAACGGTGACCTAAAGCACATGCTGGCTAAGGTGACAGCAGAAAACCCAGCTAATTGGGATACACTGTTACCAACAGTGCTGTTCGCCTATCGGGAGATTCCCCATTCAAGCACGGGTTTCTCACCGTTTGAATTAGTTTACGGGGCTAACCCACGTGGACCCCTAACCATCTACCATCAGATATTAACTAATTCGATAGAAATTCCTACCCCAAAAACACCTTATGTAATGGTGACAGAAACACGAGACAAAATCATGAAATCGTGTGTGATAGCTAAGGCAGCTTTGGGGAGGAAGGGTCAAATCTACCGCCAATATGCCAACAAAGGTGCAAGAACAATCGAGCTTGAACCAGATCAAGACATACTCTTGCTTCTTCCAGACAAAAGAAATTTATTACTTACCTCATGGCAAGGGCCATTCAAGGTGGTACGCAAAATCTCAGATGTTGACTATGAAATATCGATAAACGGACACTTAAAGATATTCCATGTCAACATGTTGAAACCGTACTTTTCAAGACAAGAGACAGAAGTAGTGACAGACGAACATATTGCAACAACACCAAGTGAGCAGACGACAGACATACATAACGCAACTACACTAGTTAGCGAGACTGGCAGTTCCGACAATGGCAATACATCTAGTGAGTGCACAGAATACACACTTAGCACCACCACTGTACTAAATCAGGTAGACGACGACGGAATGGAACTACCCGTTCCCATTGTAGACAAAACGGCGACATTAGACAGTATACATATAGATCAGGGACTAACAGACATTCAACGAAGACAATTAGTTGATTTAGTAACTGAATACAAAGACCTATTCTCTGACATCCCAGGTAGAACGGACAGAATCGAACACTCCATTCTTCTTTCGGACCTCAAGCCTATTAAATGCAGGCCGTACTCTATCCCACTTAGCTATAGGGAAAATCTAAATAAGGAAATTCTCAATTTAGAGGCTAGCGGGATTATCCAAAAGTCTACATCTGAGTACTCATTTCCAATCGTCCTAGTTAAGAAGAAGGATTCCACAATTCGACTCTGTGTGGACTATCGAAAACTTAATAACATCACTAAGATCGACGCAGAACCTATTCCTTCCTGCGAAGATCTTATCTTGGACATGTCTACTTCTAAAATCTTTTCAAAACTAGATCTTACTAAAGGATACTGGCAGGTCCCGATGCAGGCTCAATCTATGCATCTTACTGCGTTTTCAACACCTTTAGGACTATACGAGTGGCGATTTCTTCCTTTCGGACTTCGAAATGCTCCTGCCACTTTCGTGCGCTTAACTAGAGATCTATTACATGGAGTGACGAATACTGTGACCTATATAGATGATATATGTGTCCATACTGAAGACTGGACGACACACTTACTGAAACTGAGACATGTCTTTGATAGGTTGCGACTCTTCGGTCTCACTGTCAAACCGAGTAAAGTTGAATTAGGCCTAAAAGAAATTGAATTTTTGGGTCATGTCATCTCTCAAGGTCAACTGAAGACTGACAATAGGATTATTACAAAAATTATGAATCTAACCATGCCTACGACGAAAAAGCAGGTTAGAAGTCTTCTGGGATTAGTTAATTACTATAGTAAATTTATTCCAAACCTAGCTGAAATAACTAGTGTGTTTTCTAATGTATTAAAAGCATCAGTAAAATTGGATGTGAAAGATGCATTATTAATTTCTGCATTGTCAAAATTGAAAATTCTTTTTAGTAATGTTCCCATCCTCCGCTTGCCTAATCCTGGGCTCGTTTATTATCTTAGGACAGATGCCAGCAGGATCTCCATCGCTGCAGTCCTAGGCCAATTTTATGAGGGCATCTTCCATCCGATTTGCTACGTGAGCCGTAAAATCACACCTGCCGAGTCCAGATATTCGATAGCAGAACTGGAAGCCCTCAGCGTCATCTATTCAGTGAGGAAGCTCCATCGATTTCTGGCGGGTGTACACTTCATTGTCCAGACAGATAATTCTCCCATTACGGTCATCCAAACTGGGGTGCATAGAAACGACCGGATATACAGGTGGTCTCTGATACTTCAGAACTATACGTTTAGTATAGAACATATCAAGGGTAAGGACAACATTCTGGCTGATACCCTCAGTAGACCATCTGAGGTAATAATACCTGAAATCCCACATAATAATGTAGAGTGATAGTTAGTACATGAATACAGTACAATATGCTATGTAAAATAGGTTACATATACACCCATGGTGTGCTTAAGAGTGTACCAAGTACAACGAACTATCATGTGTCCGTAGACATTAACTGGAGAACTGTGCTACAGAACTTAGATACTACCGTGTGAATCAGGACAGCTCATTTCCAACTAAGCTCCAGTCCGGTGTATCATTTGTGTGAAATGTAGAAAACAGTGTCAGAACAGTGCTTAATTTCAGACACATAAAGACTAAGCTACGACACCAGCGAATCTCTACACGTGCACTACCGATGAACATTATTATGACCGTAAAATGTATTTCAGATACCCAGGCAAATTATGTAGTTAGATTGTGCCTATACCAATATACAAACATGAAGGCAACTACTAACCTGAGAGAACTGAATACCATGTATATAAACTTAATGTGATATGTAAGATAATATTTTAACATAGTGATAGATGAGAGATAGAATTAGGTAATATAATAATTCTCATTTATTTAAATAGTATAGTTAGGACAGTAATCAACCCAGCTATTTAGCTTAAAATATTAGGTTAGACGTAAAAAAAATAGGTAATTACAAGCTAAAGAAAAATTTTAATAGAAATAGTACCATTTAGATTGTTACATGTCATTTAGCTTTAGTTTAGGGTAGTTTATTCCATCTTAAGGAGAACCATACCATCGATCAAACATTACCAGTAATTAGTATTATCATTTTACATACATCATTTACATAATTTAGATTAAGAACATTAATCATATGATTCATTTTCACTCTAAAAACATTAGATAGTATAGTAATAGAAAAGTACATAATTTATGTTCACATCATCCAGGTAATTAAGGTACATAACTCATATCACACTAATTACATTTAAATAGTTACATTACATCCCTTAGATTAGATAAACATAAGGAGTAGGATAAACAGATCACATAATTAACATAATAGAACTTAGGTAACACATTAAATACTTAATTATAAAAGGAGAATAGTTTATTAGAATATAAAATATGATACTTTATGGTAGTGTAACATACAAGATGATGAGATCAAAGGGACAAGCCATCAACCCTGTCTCGCCCATGTAAATATAATGTACATATATGACTCGTGCAACGACTCGCGCACAGTCATGAGGCTCAATCATCTCAAACTGAGCCAAACGTGTACAGTCTCACTCCAAGGTTTTTAAATAAGCAGAAGAATAAGTATGGAGGGATGAGTGATGTGTGATAGAAGTAAGGGTGAAAGGAGTATGACAGAAGTGTGAAAGTAAGAATGAATGAAAGATAGACGGGAGAGAATGCAAGCAGTCAGCAAATTCGTCTGCTGCCTGCCACGACTTTTAATATTTCTTTGCGTTAATGTTGGTTTTCGCTAGTGAAATTGTGTTAGTGTGAATGGGTTGTCTATGATATAGTTTAGAACTTAGATTACGGTATTTTGGGTTTCATAACAATGGAATGTAGTCACGAATTAGTGTTATACACCTGTTTGTGGCCACATTGAATAAAATTATGACACTCAAAAAACTGACATACATACACATATAAGTTAGAAATATAGGGTAGAAGTTAGATTAGTAGATGTAGTGCATCCAAACACGCAAACAACCAGGAAAACAAACATATAAAATGCATACACTATTTGTAGATCAAAGGCAGATAACTTCGGGCCAGGGGACATAATAGACAACGAAGAACTAAATTAACAGTGAAATAAAGTCTTACGCGCGGAAGCGAAGGAGGTAAAGCCTGTCGCACACACTCTTGTAGAATGGTTGTTAAATATTATATGGGGGACATGAAGCAATTCATGTGTTGACCCTAAGAAAGTCAACTTTGTATGGGTAGTAAGTTAATTTACTATGTGAGGGCAGGTCTTATAAGACAACGGTCCGGTTCAGACATACCTCTGATAAATATAATATAGCATGTGAGAAGGGGCTCACGCCAACCAGGCAAGTTTGTGGCGATTGCCAGTAGCCAAGTGAGGCTTTACTACATTGTGACAATAGTTGTTAATAGTCTATTGAAAAGCCCAGAGCCAGATTATCTAGAGTCTTTGACAAAAATTAGAGACACTAATTTTTTGTTTAGAAACCGCCTTGCGTCACAACCAATAAGTGAAAGTTGATGACGCAACACAAGAGGGGCGGGTGTGTGTCAAAGACTCGACCGCATCCCCTCCGCCAGGGAGAGCGGTCAATCCTGGAGGGACCAGGAGGAGATACGGTGCCCGAGGCAAGAGCAGGGGAGATGAGGGAATAGTGGAAGGGTAGCCACTCCCTCAGGAGTCACGCAGGCGGTGGTCAGAGAGTTAGCACTCTAATCACGATAACACCACACCTCGTGAAGCCATAGCACAGTTGAGTAGACACTCAACGGGCCACGTTTGCCAGCAGCGTGCGATGTGAGGTAACACGCACGAAGGTGAAGGTCACCCCGCGTGGTGTGTAACCACGGGAGAGATGTTAGGCAGACGGGAGACTGGACTTGGGGCGTTCACGTCGTTTAGAATAGCGTTAGGAGTTTTGTGTTCACTAATAGATAGAGTTAGCATAGGGTTAGCAGTTTGTGTTAGATAATTCTGTGGCTGTATATTGGGTATTGCATTAGCGACTGTTTACCGCTTGTAAGCGAGCCAACGGCAATAAAATGGACCATGCATTTTGCCTCCCACACGACTTGCAAGTTGTCTTGTATGGGTGTGTGAGAAGTACCCGGTGATGCCTGTCAGTTAAGTTGTTGACACAGGACAAATGTTTGAACCAACCAGTGGGGGTAGTATCAAAGGCAACAAACCATAAGCAAAAGGGGTCACCAGGGGAGATGAAGTTGTAAAATAATAATGATGATATCAATAATACTTATAAAATAAATGATACTAAGGATAATAAGGTAAATACTGAATACAAGGAAAAGGGGACATTTTTACATTTTTGTTTCCCTCACTACACTCGCACCAATTGGTTCCACTCCACCAATGCCTTTAATGACCACTAATGATGTACAGGCAGGATAAATGTTTGAAACAACCAGTGACAAAGAAATTTTTTTTTCAATGTTAAGTAGGCAAAGGTTTATTCAGTGCAAATTCATCATTTGATACCTATATCCTCAATTATAAAATTTCTGTCGGTGAACTACAACAGCGGACGGACATCATCAAGATTTTGTATAAGATAGTAACTATTCCTGGTGATTCTGGGACCCAATAAACAAAAATCAACAACACAAACAGAACAGCCTAGGGACATGTGAGGTAAACATAAGCATGCTAATGTATTAGGAGCAACACTGCTTTCTGCCCTGGGCCGGGTTGACTGTGGGAGCGACTGTGATGGACTGGCCATTTGATCCTGGTGATATTTCATCGTCCGGGGAATCTCTGATCTGTTTTTGTGACACAATCTTGTAGATTTCTGTAAGAATGTTATGAAAGGCAGATTCAACATTTGTAGAATCTAGAGCTGAGGTTTCAATGAAAGACGGATTGTTTCTCTCAGCAAGTGCCTTAGCTTCATCGGTTGGCATAGCTGGCAGATGTGTCAGAGTCTAGAGTAGTGCAGTGATGCAGTGACATCGTTGCGCCCGCCAGGCGACTTAGTCCCCAGCAGGGATGCCGTAACTTCGTTACGCCGCCAGGCGAGTAGTAGTTACCTGCCTGCGAGGTTGCTGGCTGACGAGACGGCCAGCGGTCAGGCAAGGACGACGCAAGACGCACGCATGCCTCGTGAAGCCACTTCAGGTGGGGAGGCAAGTTGCGAGCTATAGGCAGACAGCTCTGGGACGTTGACTCGACTGGACGCATGATGAGAGAAAGGCGTTGTGTGGTTTCTGTGCCTGAAAGTCGAGTGTCTGGACATCTTGAGAGATAGACTGTGAGCTGTATTGTGTATGTAAGTGTCTTGAAGTATCAAGTATATCGTGCAGTGATCATCGTATTTGTATATGATCTGTAAATAAATCCATTGAACGTTGTGTCGTTGAGTCTTAAGTCAGATCACGTTGTACTTGTACTGTCTCACATGTGTTAGGTTAACGAGCCAAGTTTAAGACCCTGACAGATGTCTCAAGTCGCTCTTGTTGCCGACCAGCATTATAACAATATTCTGCTCTGCGTGGTCCCGCAGCTCCCTCAGCCACCGCTCCACATTTTCGTAAGTCAGATGCTTGGCAATGTCGTACACCAGCAGGGCCCCCCACAGCTCCGCGGTAGTACGCGCTTGTGATGGCCCGATACCTCTCCTGGCCAGCAGTGTCCCATATCTGTGCCTTTATTGTTTTACCATCCACCTGTATACTCTTTGTAGCAAATTCCACTCCTATTGTGCTCTTGCTCTCTAAATTGAACTCATTACGGATGAATCTGGAGAGCAGGTTACTCTTGCCAACGCCTGAATCTCCTATCAACACAACCTTGAACAAATAGTCGTCGTCTTTAGTCCCTATTTTGGCTTAAAAACACACAAAAAAACTTCGCTTCCGCTTTTCAGACGGTGTAAATAAAACAAGTTGTGCTCTGGTTTCTACCTGATTGGCACTTAAATAAAACTTTAAACGCACCCCTAAGAAACATATATATACAGCCTAAAACAAATAAAGGCCAACAAACAACGGATGATTAAGATTAAACAAGAATAAAACAATCCTAGTTTACACCACTAGGAAATCGATAATAAACATGGCGGAAGTTCAACGCCCCTTGATTCATTGCTCATGTAAGTGACAAAGTGACAACCAGTGGCAAAGAATTTTTTTTTCCAACTTTTATTTCATACAAAGCAATGTGTATTTACAAGTTGTAGTGTGTGTTTCTTTTGTTTGTGTATATTACAGAGCGTTGCCGTTTGTTAGTGTTAAGTGTGACATTGTGAATAAAACATATACATACATATATACAGTTATGATAATATGACATTTGTGGCATAGTGCATGTAGATACACATTCCTTGTATATGCTTCACTTCCACTTCCGCAAGCGGAATGCATGAAACACCTGTTCATCTCTCTCTCTCTCTCTCTCTCTCTCTCTCTCTCTCTCTCTCTCTCTCTCTCTCTCTCTCTCTCTCTCTCTCTCTCTCACACACACACACACACACACATACACACAAACACACACAATCTCACGCTTTCTGGAGACCATAGTACATTTAAATGCCCCGCGCTTGGACAATAAACTTTAAACTATCATTCCCATTAAAATGTGGCTTCCTTGTAATTTCAGGGTCACTAAGCTCCCGAGGCAAAGGTCGTTGGTGTTGTTGCCTGATGACAAATTTCAGGGTGACGCTCTAGTCCATGATGTCTTTTATTTGGGGGACAAGAATCAGGGATTTACTACTAGCAATTAGGGTCCATGGTCTGTCCTCAGGGAAATAATTGGTCCAAAATTGTGATAGTGTCTGGGTTTTATATACAATGGGAAGAACTTAAAACCTGGCCACTAAAAGCCACCTTAGCTTACTGGGTATTTAAAGGGCTCATCGAATTTGTTTATACATGGTGGTGCATATTTTTCTTTGGAACATATCATTACCGTATAACATCATTTTAATACTTAAGATACCGACTTGGTTTAAAGACTGCTACACGCACGCACGCGCGTGCGCGCGCACACACACACTCGTACACATGTGCGTGCAAATTCATGCAAAACACACGCACACACACCTGCATCCACACAGACGCATACATATGTTACTGCCAACGGCACAGACACCCATCCACAATATATTTCATGTTGCACATTCAAATATAATAATGGCAAAATTAATAATAATAGTATCAGTAATAATAATAATAGTAATAATAATAATAATAATACTAATAATAATAATAATAATAATAATATAATTGTAAGATTATTAATACCATCAATAAATACATTTACAGTTGTAGTATCCTTTATTTAAAACAAGTTATTTGCTTCTTCTGTAATATTTGCTGTCTTCAGTCAAATATTTTACGAGATTTGCGCCTGTGGGGCTAAGATTAGAATGTTTGCGACTTTTTGTTGATAAAGTTGTTGGACAATTTCTTTGTTGATTGTTCTGTAATTGTATAGTGCTTTGTTTCTTAATGTCCATATAAGATTTCTGTACTCTGCCAATAGAACAAGTAGCTTTGTGTGGGTGTCTTGTGTGGAGTAAGGAATGGAATTTATCATGATTGCTTTGTAAACATCTGTTCTTTGTTTCGAATGAGTGTTTAGGATGTTTTGTAGGAGATTTCTTGTTGGCATGATTGTGTTGCATTCGTAATAGATGTGCTCTTCTGATTCTTGGACGTTCCGTCTACAAAGCTGACACTGTAGTATTTGTTTAGTTAATTTTGCTGTTCTCTCTGTTGTTGGGGTCATGCTGTAAACAAGCCTATATGTAATTTCCCTTGCTTTTGGAGTAATCTGCTTGTTGTGGATATTAGAGAAAATTTCGGTATAATCTTTTATGAAATATCTATGTCGTCTTTTAATTCTCAGATGTACCGGAGTTGCTTGTAATTTAACTAAATGCCTGTAGATTGTATGTGTTTTCTTGTGTAGTAATTTTTCATGTCCTTTAATGGCTGAAATACATGTTTTATAGAACGTTGGGAGAGTGCCAAAATAATGTGAGGATGTATTCCTAATAGGTTTTAAAGACGATAGCCTAATTCCAATGTAATAGTGTGCTAAAGGGTGTTTTTCTGGGTGTTGTAGGATTTCTAAAGAAATTTTTTTTTTTTTTTTTTTTTTTTTTTTTTTTTTAAAATTGAAATCATTGATATATTTGAATAATCCGTGACAGAGGAAATTTTAATCCAGATCTACACGTGGTGATACAATATCGAATTCACTTCCACAAATTTAATATCACTGATATGGTTACATAATCCGTAAAAGAGAAAATCTTTAATCCAAATTCTACACGTGGTGTTGACGCCGCCTGGCCTGATCAGGAAAACACTATCCATAGGAACCCAAAAAAAACTTTTTACCAAAGTAGTACAGTAGGATCCCGGTCGTCAGACCAAGTAAAGTGTTTTTTTTTTTTTTTTTTTTCATCTTAGCAATGTATTTTTTTTTTTTTTTTTCTGTGCCAGCCAAAAATTGTATGGTTACAATTGTCATCACATCTTAGCAATGTATTTTTTAATCTCAGCAATGTATTTTTTTAAAAAACTTTTATTGAGTGTTAAGAAACATTTGCATTTGTATTGTTCGTGTTGTTACAGAGCGTTGCATGTGGAAGTGTAGGTGACATATGCGCAAATTTTTACAACATTTGTTTCAAAATTTTTAAATTTGAAATGGGGGGTAACGAAAAACGAGTACAAACAACAACAAGACGATAGTATACCATTTTTTTCCCCTCTGCCACCCTCTTACCCGTCAGCTTCAACCCCACCAATACCATCCTCACCACTTGGTAATGAGGGAAAATGGCAGTAAAAACCTGTTGGAACCAACTGGTGAAGGCGGCAGTAGCATCAAAACCAAACAGTGTCGAAAAGGTGGGGGAAAAGGGGGAGGGGGGTGGTTGTCAAGGGGTATACTAGTTTACAATGCAGAAAGGTAGTTGTTGCATTTGTATTGTTCGTGTTGATTACATGCGTACTGTGTGTTCAGTATTTGTGTGCGTGTATTTACGGATCGTTGCGTCTGGGCGTGTAGGTGACATATGTGTAATATTACAACAATTAATTCATTTGCATATTTACATGTCAAATAGGGGGGGGGGGGGGGGGTAACCCAAATTTTATTTATTACCGTGCTTGTTCCCCCTGTCTTAGCAATGTATTTTTTAATCTTAGCAATGTATTTATTTTTTTTAAAACTTTTATTGAGTGTTAAGAAACATTTGCATTTGTATTGTTCGTGTTGTTACAGAGCGTTGCATATGGAAGTGTAGGTGACATATGCGCAAATTTTTACAACATTTATTTCAACATTTTTACATTTGCAATGAGGGGTAACGAAAAACGAGTACAAACAACAACAAGACGATAGTATACCATTTATTTCCCCTCTGCCACCCTCTCACCCGTCAGGTTCAACCCCACCAATACCATCATCACCACTTGGTAATGAGGGAAATGGCAGTAAAAACCTGTTGGAACCAACTGGTGAAGGCGGCAGTAGCATCAAAACCAACAGTGTCGAAAAGGTGGGGGGAAAGGGGTGAGGGGGGGGGGGGGGTGGTTGTCAAGGGGTATGCTAGTTTACAATGCAGAAAGGTAGTTGTTGCATTTGTATTGTTCGTTTCTAAAGATTTCTAAAGAAAGCCTTCAGATTTATACGTTGTGAAGAGAAACGAGAGTAACAAATCAAACTGCCAAATGGCAAATATCCCTCAAGGTCTTGCAGGTGTTTTATACTGTTATTATATTGCATTTTACTGAATCTAAACTATAAGTAATAATGAAACAAAACCATCACCTACTTGTAATCTTTATATTAGAACTGTCATGATAGCCTTCGAGTATTAGATTCCAGAAAAGTTATTCAACAGCGTAAAATCAAATCAGATTTTCCGAAAAAAAATTCTGAGGAGTCTTATCCCTTATTAACAGTTAAGTAAATATTATGCCCCCTTTCTTTTACGGACACACACACACACCGACATCCGCGCACACCGACATCCGCATCCGCGCACACCGACATCCTTATCCACGCGCGCGCACACCGACATCCTTATCCACGCGCGCGCACACCGACATCCTTATCCACGCGCGCGCACACCGACATCCTTATCCACGCGCGCACACACCGACATCCTTATCCACGCGCGCGCACACCGACATCCTTATCCACGCGCGCGCGCGCCCACCGGCATCCGCGCACCGACTTTATTTTCTTTATATAACTATTTTTGCTTTCTTTTAACCGCAAATTTCTCCTTAAATTTCGCTCGTATTTTTATTTCTCCTGAACGTACTCCAAATATTTTCTCCCGCAACATTCACCCACATTTTAGATTTTTCATTATTATTTTATTTTACATTATTATTTCATTATTACATTCTGCATTTTCATTTTCTTTTCCTATATAAAGTCATAGTCAGGGTTTGATCCATCGTCCTGTTGGCTTAATGTTGTTTCCAGAGTCCAGTTTACTATTGATTGAGCAATCCTGATGTTCAAGAAAATCTGCTCAGTGAATAATTATAAACACATTTCTTCATATTTACGATAAAACTAATCGAACCTGCACAAAGTATATTCACTTTTAGAAGACTTCCACAAGAGAATCAAATCAACAGTCTACAAAGTTTCTACGACAGAATTAAACAAGTTGTAATTTGGTGGTGCATGTATGTTGACAATGGTATATGTGTGTGAGGTGTTACTTATCTGTGTTGTGCTGATTCTACTCTGGCTATCCCGATTTGTTTTTAAAATATTCCACCTATGTGATGTTTGTAGTATGGCTGTCCCAGAACCTATGTTTTGGACTGCCAAACTGAAGTGTGTATGTCTTAGTCCTAATTGTGTTGTAATTTGTGCGCCATGTATATCTGAATGAATATTTGTCTCTTGTAGCAGGATGAAATCTGGTTTGTATTTGTGTATGAGTGTGCAAATGTGTTGTTGTTTTGTGCGTATACCAGATATATTTAAACATATTATTTTATGTCGTCACCCATCACAAGTATATATATATTTTTTTTTAAAAGAAAATTATATTGCGTGCAACTTGACAATTGACATTACTAAAGGAAGTAAAGAAATATGCTGCATATAGCTGTTCAGTGCGTTTCGGACATTCCCGAGTTCTCTTCTTCTTCAGTGTCAGTGGCGATAAATAAAAGTCTTAAAGATATGTTGTCCTCTTTCTCTGTGTTCTGTCGTTGATCATTTGTCCTTATTGTGGGGCTGTCCGGTTTGTTCACATTTTTTGGTGTGGCAATTGGAGAATCGTCGTCTTCACTATCGCTGTTTTCTGCGTTTTTCTGCATTCTATTGCGCTACTTGTTATGAATCACTTTAATGAAACCATCGTTGTCTACCTCTTTGTCATGTTTAATGGGCTCCCGTTCATCTGAATTGTTTTCCTTGGTCGGGGTTGGGGATGGGTGCGTATTTGCGGTGGTAGGTGATTTGGATTTGGGTTGGGTTTTGCTGTCTTGTTCCTTTTGTTGATTTGTTCTTTGTGTTGTAATGTCGTTTGTGGCCAAGGTATTAGTGATTTCAGTCTCGAATGGTGTTGGTACTGGCGTGGGCATTAGTGCTGTCTTCGGTGCTGTGGTTTCCACTGTGGTTTCCACTTGTTCTCGTGATTGTGTCGGTGGCTGCTGACTCTTTGCTTCTACTAGCGGTGGAAAGTTTTCCACCGTGTTTTCATCAACCTTTGGCCGCGGTCTTCGGCTCGGGCACCTGTAGGCCCAGTGGTCGTCCAGACCACAGTTTGGTGCACGTTGTTCTGCGCCCTGGCATCGTGGTTGTTACCTGTTACTCCAGGGATATTTAACCTAGTATAATGCGGCACTTCTTGAGTTGGGTTGCACAAAGCACCCCACTTCCCCGTACCATATTTCAGTCTGAATACACTGGCGTCTTTGTCGCCTGTTGCCATTCCGACCAATTCTTTGACTGCCTTGCGGCTCATGGTATTCGGCAACCAGTGGATGGTCACTCGCTCTTTTTCTTTTTCCACGTGCTGGATCTCTATTTCAAGATCGCAGCTCGCGACCTTCAGTTTCAATCCATGTAGTTCTTGATATTTTTGGTTGTATGCTACCTGTGTTAGGTTCACAACCAGCGTGTAGGTATTACGAAGCGGTAAATGTCCGTTATGCCCCCCGCGGGAACACCAGCTGGGCCCAACAAAGAGCTGGCGATTAGAGTCGGGGTGCATTTTACTGCCGCTCCCGGCCCTGTTACAGACAGCACGAGGGTACCTGAGCTGTAGCTTACCGTGTACTGCGCTGGATGTAAAGTTATAGACTGGTTGGTCCATGTTCTCAGGTAACACAGGTCACGTCCAGGTGAAATAAATCACACACACCGCACATATACGTTGTAAAAAATAAAATAGTGAGCACTCGTGAAACGACGGTAAAAGCACGTAAGAGAGAAATTATCAACACCCAAACGCTAACTAACATCAGTTTTTTTGTTTTGTTTTTTTCCACAGAAATCTCAAGGTTTAATGTCAATGCACGTAAGAATACAGGAACTAGTCAAGCTGTAAATAGGAACATCTGTGTTGTTCTTAGGATTTAAAAATTCAAAGTAAAACAAGTTTAATATCCGGATGCTACCACACCTCCGAACATACATAACTACACGCGCAAAAATGCATGCGTAAGTTGAAATATTGCGGTGTGTGTGTGATGCTATAAGGACTAACAAGTTTACTTTCATACAAACATTTCTATGACTAATTTGTGTAAGCATCTGCTAAGTCTCCGTTGTGTCAAACAAATGCTGCATGAATGTTATAGGATACTGACGTTTTCTAGCCAATGATAACATTTGCAGGTGCATGTCACAAATACTGGTGCACTAAGTGCCACCATTTACACTAATTCTATTGCCTACTGAAACCTGTGTAGATTATTTAATGGTGACCGGCTCGTAAATGATATATGTGTGCTCTAACATACATGAGCACACAGAGGGCTAGATCACACTCGGTTCTTATCTCCACAACTGCTACAGCAAGAGCATTGTACTCTTCTATAAGAGGCTCATTTGTTGTAGATTATCGTTCCTTTATATACACTAAACTTTCAGTCACCACGATGTACAGTTCATTTACAATATGCCCCTTGACTGCCGCTCTGCAATAGTATATTATCCTGACATCTTTATTTCCGCTTCTGCTGTACAGATGTCATGAGGTAGATCCAGGGTATCTACAGGTAAATTTTGGGTGTCAGTTTAAGACAACATGAGAACCGTTGCAGGTTAGCCTGGAACGTAAGCAACGGCCGTGAGGCCCGTGTGAATGAAACTTCACAATGTGGAGCCTTGAGCACTGACTTCACACATCAGACTCAAGCTAAAGTCCACACATACTAGAATTTCCTACGTTAACTGTGTGATGTTAAGCACATATATTTAAAATACAATTAGATCATATAGACAATTCTAACCAACAGATTACAAAAATATTTTTTTTAATTAAATGTCCAAATAAGAAACCATGATAATGGCATCCACACATTGCTAAGCATCAATTTCATTGTGAACAACATCAGATAACAATGATATGAAATGCT
>JACEFZ010009247.1:0-15000 GCA_014155875.1 Cepaea nemoralis | reverse complement strand
GGCAGAAGTGGAAGATGATGATGATGATGGTGATGAATGGTTGTAAAGGAGAAGAAAAACAACCGACAACGAACAAAAGTGTGTTATTTTTCCCCCGCCACCACCCTCGCCTATCGGCACCAACCCCACCAATACCATCACCACCAATCTTCGGTAATGATGACAAAGGCAGTATCTTGTTAGAACTAAATCCGTGAGGGCGGCAGCAGCATCAACAACAACAGTATCGGTATGGTGAGAAAGTGGGGGAGGGGGGATGAAGGAGTATACTAGTTTACAATGCAGAAAGGGTGGTGATTGCGTTTGTTTTGTTCGTGTTGTAGTGTTGTTACATGCGTCATGTGTGTTCAGTATTTGTGTGCGTGTATTTACAGAACGTTGCATGTGGGCGTGTAGGTGACATATGTGTAATGCTTCAACAGTCTAATTGACATATTTACATGTGAGAAGGGGGAGGGGGTGGGTACCGAAAGTTTTGTTTCCCCTGTCACCATCCTCACCAAGTGGCTCCGAAACCCGCCAGTACATCACCACCACTTCGGTAATGATGATAATGGCAGCAAAAATTGTTAGAAACCAATCAGTGAGGGCGGCAGCAGCGTTCATATCAATATTTTTTTTATTTAACTTTTATTGAGTGTTAAAATCGTTGCGAATTGTATTGTTCGTGTTTTTACAGAGCGTTGCATGTGGACGTGTAGGTGACATATGCGCAAAATTTCCATACATTTTATACATTTGAACATTTCTTCATTGACATTGTTGTGAGGAAATATTTTAAAACAAACGCGTGATGGTAGTGCGCCGTTATTATTTCCCCTGCCGCCTCGCTCTCCTGTCAGCTCCAAAACTCCTACCAAGTACCATCACCACCCCTCGGTGATGATGAACATGGCGGTGCAAAACTGTTATGAACCAACCGGTGAGGGCGGCAGCAGAAACAACAATCACAGTATCAAAAAGGTGGGAAAAGGGGGATGTGACAGTATACGGGTTTACAAAGCCATATATATTAATATAATGATTACAATGATAATAATGCAAATAACAACCAAATACATCAATAATAATAATGACAAAGAATAAAATGCTGATGGGTGATAACAGCAATGATAATATTAATAACAGCAATGATAATAATAGTTATGATAAGGATCACGTTTTCCAAACATGTGATTCCATTTGCTAAAATGATTATCTTAGGAATGGTGTTTACACGAAATACATCTATAATAATAATGACAAAGAATAAAACTACTAAGGGTGATAACAGCGATGCTAATAACAGCAATGATAATAATAGTTATGATAATGATCACATTTTCCAAACATGTGATTCCATTAGCTAAAACGATTTTCTTAGGGATGGTGTTAAAACATGGCAGGTACATACAATTGCAACCTGCACTGTTCAATAATATAGTAGGTGTAAAAGGAGTTGTTATCTTTTTTCTCCCTTGCTTATTTATTTTTTTTCTTAATTGTAAGGGTTCATTCATTTTTCCCTTTCCTTTTTTGTTTTTTTAAAAAATAAACAAGCATTTGTATCAACATAAATATTTACAATCTAATTGGTTTGGTAACCATCTGTGATTTTATATTCATTCATTTAACATTCACTCACTTTGTCCTGTTTCTTTCTCGCACTCATGTATACTAAATTGATATCTTAAAGAAGAGTACTTGTGTTTACTCTGAAGATATCTGTGATATTTTGTGTTTATAGCATAGGAAAATACCCATTTGCATGTTTCATTTCTTGAACACATTTACATGTGAAAGGGGGGTAACATGGGAGATGGTGGTTATATATTAATAATGATAACAGTAATAATAATGCAAATAAACACTAAATACATCAATAATAATAATGACAAAAAGCAAACCCACTAAGGGTGATAACAGCAATGATAATAAACAGCAGTGATAATAATAGTTATGGTAATGATAACATTTTCCAAACATGTGATTCCATTTGCTAAGTGATTAACTTTGGGATGGTGTTAGCATAGCATAGCAGGTACAAACAATTGCAATCTGCAATGTTAATTAATAGTATTAGTAAAGGGAGTTGGTTATCTTTTTTCTCCTTGCTTATTTTTTTTTGTGTCTTAATTGTAAGGGTTCATTCACCTTTTCCCCCTCCTCTTCATTTATTTTTTTATTTAAAAATAAACAAGCATTTGTATCAACACAAATATTTACAATCTCATTGGTTTGGCAACTATGTGTGGCTTTGTATTCATTCATTCAACATTCACTCACATTTTCCTGTTTCTTTCTCGCACTCATGTATACCAAATTCTAAACTCATAAAGAAGAGTACCTGTGTTTACTCTGGAGATGTCTGTGATATTTTGTGTTTACAACATAGGAAATTTATCCATCTGCATATTCAATTCCTTGAACACATTTACATGTGAATGGTGGTTTACAAAGAAAAGGGGAAATTTTTACATTTTGTTGACCTTGCCACCTTCTCACCAATTGGTTCCACTCCACCAATGCCCTCATTACCACTTACTGGGCAATGATGGTAAAGGCAGGATAAATATTTGAACCAAACCGGTGTGTGTATCAGCAAAGGCAACAACAACCATGAGCGAGGGGGGGGGGAGCACATGGGAAATGTTTTTTTGGTTTGTTTATTACTAATGATGGCAATAATAATAATGACAAGTAAGAAACATACTGAGGTTAATAACAGCAAATATAAAAACCAGCCATGGTAATATTTGTTATGAAAATGACAACATTTTTACAACATTTGATTCCATTTGCTAGGATGATTTTCTTTGGAATGGTGTTAACATAGCATAGCAGGTACATACAAATGCAAACTGCAGTTTTTAATAATACTTGGAGTAAAGGAGTGGGTTATATTTTCCTCCTTGGTTTTATTTCCTAACTGTAGGGGTTCATTCAATTTTCCTCTTTGTTCTCTCTTTCTTTTGTTTTTTAATAAAAATTAACCAAGCATTTGTATAAACAGATTTTTACAGTATCATTGGTTTGGTAACCATTTGTGATTTTGTATTCATTCCTTCAACACTCACTCACGTGATTCAAAGGGGGTGACAAGGAGAAAGGGAAATCTTTACATTTTTGTTTCCCTCGCTACACTCCCACTAAATTGGTTCCACTCCACCAATGCCCTCATGACCACCCTAATGATGGTACAGACAGGACAAATGTTTGAACCGACCAGTGGGGGTAGTAGCAAAGGCAACAAACCATAAGCAAAAGGGGCACCAGGGGAGATGAAGTTGTAAAATAATAATGATGTTATCACTAATACTTATAACATTAATGATACTAAGGATAATAAAGTAAATACTGAATACAAAGTAAAGGGGAAATCTTTACATTTTTGTTTCCCTCACTACACTCTCACCAATTGGTTCCACTCCACCAATGCCTTTCATGACCACTAATGATGGTACAGGCAGGATAAATGTTTGAAACAACCAGTGACAAAGAAATTATTTTTTTTTCAATGTTAAGTAGGCAAAGGTTTATTCAGTGCAAATTCATCATTTGATACCTATATCCTCAATTATAAAATTTCTGTCGGTGAACTACAACAGCGGACGACATTATCAAGATTCTGCATAAGATAGTAACTATTCCTGGTGATTCTGGGACCCAATAAACAAAAATCAACAACACAAACAGAACAGCCTAGGGACATGTGAGGTAAACATAAGCATGCTAATGTATTAGGAGCAACACTGCTTTCTGCCCTGGGCCGGGTTGACTGTGGGAGCGACTGTGATGGACTGGACATTTGATCCTGGTGATATTTCATCATCCGAGAGTCTCTAATCTGTTTTTGTGACACAATCTTGTAGATTTCTGTAAGAATGTTATGAAAGGCAGATTCAACATTTGTAGAATCTAGAGCTGAGGTTTCAATGAAAGACAGATTGTTTCTCTCAGCAAATGCCTTAGCTTCATCGGTTGGCACAGCTGGCAGATGTCTCAAGTCGCTCTTGTTACCGACCAGTATTATAACAATATTCTGCTCTGCGTGGTCCCGCAGCTCCCTCAGCCACCGCTCCATATTTTCGTAAGTCAGATGCTTGGCAATGTCGTACACCAGCAGGGCCCCCCACAGCTCCGCGGTAGTACGCGCTTATGATGGCCCGATACCTCTCCTGGGCAGCAGTGTCCCATATCTGTGCCTTTATTGTTTTACCATCCACCTGTATACTCCTTGTAGCAAATTCCACTCCTATTGTGCTCTTGCTCTCTAAATTGAACTCATTACGGGTGAACCTGGACAGCAGGTTACTCTTGCCCACGCCTGAATCTCCTATCAACACAACCTTGAACAAATAATCGTATTCGTCGTCTTTAGTCCCCATTTTGGCTTAAAAACAAACACACAAAAACTTCGCTTCCGCTTTTCAGA
Organism: Cepaea nemoralis; assembly: GCA_014155875.1. Taxonomy (NCBI): domain Eukaryota; kingdom Metazoa; phylum Mollusca; class Gastropoda; order Stylommatophora; family Helicidae; genus Cepaea; species Cepaea nemoralis. The sequence goes on along the minus strand of JACEFZ010009247.1, from coordinate 10,586 downwards.
TGGTGTAAATAAAACAAGTTGTGCTCTGGTTTCTACCTGATTGGCGCTTAAATAAAACTTTAAACGCACCCCTAAGAAACATACAGATACAGCCTAAAATAATAAAGGCCAACAAACAACGGATGATTAAGATTAAACAAGAATAAAACAATCCTAGTTTACACTACTAGGAAATCGATAATTAACATGGCGGAAGTTTAACTCTGCAGAGAAACCATCGATCTTCCCACAGTTGATATCCCCCTGACAGCTATTCCAGAGCGAACCCCGTGGAAAGATGAACATAGAATATCACTACAAATCCAGTCAAAAGTGAGAGGAATATTTGACAAGGAAGAACAGAACAGTGTACAGCGCAGAACAGCCACTCTCAGCTTCCTTGATGACGAATACCCACAGGACCTCTGGATCCGAGTCTACACAGATGGGTCAGCACAAAATGCTGTTCGAAATGGAGGAGCGGGAGTGTATATAGAATACCCAAATAACACTAGAGACACGGCCAGAATTCCAACAGGAAAGTACTGCCATAATTATGATGCTGAAATTGAGGCAATCAAGATAGCCACAGAGAAATTACAAAATACCAGCCATGGTACACAACCTGTGGTGATATTGACAGATGCAAAATCCGTAATAGAGGCGCTCCTGTCTGGGAAATTGCCAGTTCTGAGGACACTACTTTCTGAACTTAGCAGTCATCGTAAGATCACCATACAGTGGATACCATCCCACTGTGGAATCCCCGGAAACGACAGAGCTGATCGATTGGCTAAGGAAGGAGCACAAGAAGAACAACCAGATGTGCCTATTACATACCACCAAAAGAAAAGAATGATCAAATCAGTCAGAAGGCCACCAAACCTTACTCAAGACGACTACCACGTTATGGACAGACCAGAACAGGTCATTCTTCTGCGCCTCAGAACAGGACACAATAGATTACGCAACCACATGTATACAAAATTCAAGATTGGTGACTCAGCCATGTGCACATGTGGTTTGGCGTCGCAGACAGCAGAGCACATACTCCAGGATTGCCCAAACTACAACATATCCAGGCGAACCTTCTGGCCTAGAGAGACAACAGTGGAAGATAAACTCTATGGACCGCTGAATGAACTAAAAAAGACTGTTAGATTCATACAAGAGACAACATTGCAGTTATAAACATAATTTAGGCGAACGAAAGAAGAAGAAGAAGAGAGAGCGCATAAACTGATTGGAATTTGTTAAGTTGTCCATTTGCGAATTCAGCGTATACATAAATATCCCATTTATTATGTACAAAAACAGGCTTTTACATTGTGAATACAGCGTATAGTCATTCATGTTTGGGGTGGGGGGGGGGGGGGGAGAAAGAGAGAGAGAGAGAGAGAGAGAGAGAGAGAGAGAGAGAGAGAGAGAGAGAGAGAGAGAGAGAGAGAGAGTAAAGAAAATGGAATTTATTAGGTTCACTAAAGAGTTTACCTGAGCTGTTCCGACCGAGGTCAACCTTCGGTGACAAGACCACTGACTCAAAAAGGCCACCGTCCCATTGTTCTGTCTAGGTTGGGCTCCAGGACTCAGTAACAAAGAAGGGACATTTATTCAGTTATTTGGCGCTTTGTTCCTCAATGATTGGGCTTAGTGGTACACATGCGGAGTATAGAAATATACTGTGAGAGTGTGTGTTTGAACATGTATGTTATGTAGTGTGAAACTTGATGGGGGTGGCTCTTGTTTATTAATCTGCGAATAGCTGGGCGATTTTTTGTTGAAAATCTTTGCTAGTGTGTGTGGTTGTATTGTTTGGTGATTGTGGGTGGCCGAGTTTCTACTCGACCATATTACGTTTCTATACTCCGCCAGTGCAACAAGAAGTTTAGTGTGTTGTCTTTTGTGGCTGTGGGTATTGTATTTTTAAAAAATGGCCTTATAAGCGTCAGTTTTCTTGTTTGTGTGTGTTTCTATTAATTGTTGCAGTGCAATCTTAGTGGCTGCGAATGCTGGGCATTCATAGAAGAGATGGTCCTCTGTTTCCTGAATATTTTGTCTACATAATTTGCATGGGGCTATTTGCTTGGATGTTTGTGCAGCTCTCTCTCTCTCTCTCTCTCTCTCCTCTCTCTCTCTCTCTCTCTCTCTCTCTCTCTGTTGTCGGGGTCATATTATAAATTAGCCTGTATGTTATTCTTTGGATTTTGAATGTGATATGTTTGTTGTGTAAGTTAGTGAAGGTGCAGCTGTAGTCTTCATGTGATATTTGTATCCTCTTTTGATTCTCAGGTGTAGTGGTGGGGCTTGTTGTTGTACTAAATATTTGTATATCTGCTTGGTTGTCTGTTGTATTAAGTGTTCATTACCTTGATTGCTTGCATACATGTTCTGTAGAAGTGCGGTAGTGTGCCGTAATAGTGCGGTGTTGTTTTGTCTATTTTCTTAATTCTGTGTAATCTAATTGCAATATAGTATAATGCTAGCGAGTGTTGATCTGGATGATTGATGATGCGTCCTATGTGGTTGATTCTTAATGCTTGTATTTTTGTGTTAAGGTCCTGTAGTGCTACCCCCCCCCCCCCCCTCTAGTCTTCTCCTGTATTAAAGTCTTGTGCTTTATACTGTGGATTGTGTTTTTAAAGATGAATTGTCTGATGTGTTTGTTTATGTCTGTGATTGTTTGTTTTAGGGGTCTAACACTGTGGCTAAATATAGTATTTTAGGAAAGATGAAGGTGTTTACAATAGTGCTTCGTACAAAAATTGTTGATGTCTTGTATTTGAACCTATGTAGTATGTCTATAATTTGTTTTGTCAGTGATTGCCATGTTCCTGTGTGTGTTTTTCTGGGATTGGATGGAAAAGTTATCCCATAAATCTTCATGTTATCTGTGACTGTTAGATCCGGGGGGAAATCTGCTTTATTCTTCCACTTCCCCAGACCCATTATTTTAGACTTCTGTATGTTTTATTTGGCCCCACTTCCTTCACCAAACTGTCTGAAGGTGTGAAGTATGTTCGTTATGGAAGTGTTGGTTGTAGGGAAGAAAGCGGTGTCATCTGCATAAGCAATTAATTTCCGCTCTCCAGACCCTTGTATAAATGTACCTTTAATGTTAGTGTCCTGTCTAATTGCTTCTAAGAGTGGTTCTAGTATTAGTACATATAGGACTGGTGATAGTGGAAACCCTTGTCTGACAGATCTATTGATTCTGAAACTGCCAGTGAGTGAATGATTCACCAGTACCTTACTTTCAGGATTTTTATACAATATTTCTATCCACTGTCTACAGTACTGTCCTATGTTACAGTGTGCTAGTGTTTTGTGTAAGTATGAGTGTGAGATTCTGTCAAAGGCCTTCTCCTGGTCTAAAGATAAGAGAGAGGATTGACAGTCTTTCTGGTGGGTGTATGTAATGAAAACCCTAATGAAGTGTGTATGTTGGTGTATGTTTCTGTGTTGAATACTGCACTGTTGGTCTGGTTGAATGAGTGATGGCATGAAGTTTTTAATTTTGTTTGCAAGTGTTTTTGCTAGAATTTTGTAGTCTGTGTTTAATTAAGGAGATGGGTCTATAGTTTTTCAGCTGTGTTTTGTCTGTGTTGTCTTTAGGTATGAGTGTTTTTATATGACATGTTGCAAGTGTTTGGGAGTTCTTGTTTATGAAAAGCTTCTTGGTAGACTTTTAGAAGGAAATTGCCTAGGATAGGAAAGAAGTGTTGGTAGAAATTCTACTGTGAGTCCATCTGGTCCTGGTGTTTTGTCTTTTTGCATTTGATTGAGTGCATGTGTTATGTCTGCTAATGTAAGCTCTGTGTCTAGTGTGTCTTTATCTGTGTCTGACAATTTTTTGTGTATTTTAGGAATCTATTTTGTGTTTGTGTGTTGGCGGGTTCTGCTGTATATAGGTCAGTGTAGTACTGTTTGAATGTTTCTAGTATATGTACTGTCTCTGTTTGTGTGTTTCCTTGCATGTCTGTTATTGCTCCTATTTGTCTGTTGCTTTGAATGTTTTGCTCTAATGCAATGTGCTGTCTATTGGGACTTTCTTCTGATATGTTAGTAAGTTTAGTTCGAAGGAGTGCACCGCGGAATGTGTGTTGCTGGTGGTTGTTCTAATTGTGATTCTAGTGTGTTAGGTGTGTGCATTCTGTCAGTCTGTTTTTGTGAGTTGTATTGCTGTCTGTATGATATGTTCTTGTTGTAGTCTGTCTTTATGTATGATGGATGCTAACGGTTGTGTTTCTACACCGTATTGTATTCTTTAGTAAATCCCAAAATTTGTGTTATGTTGTCCGTGGGTGTACTATTAGTGTATGTTAGAATAAGTTGTGTCACATGTTGTAAATAACCTGTATGTTGGAGTAAGGAGTTATTGAACTTCCAATGTGGTGTTCTTTTTTATGGCCTTGTGTTTGTAGTGTCTGTAGTGATATGTGTTAGTACTGCTTTGTGATCTGTGTATTGTAATGTCTCTTGTAGATGTTTTTTTTGTGTATTATTTGGTGTGTTGAAGGTGAGTAAACTTATCTAATCTGGCTGATCTATTGTAACCCTATTTTTGTGTGTTGTTGCAATGTTATTAGGGTGTCTGTATCGGAAAGCGTCTATTAAAATTTTGTGTTCTAGGGTATTCTTTTGTATATCCAGTTGATGTATTCCACTTCGTCATTCCTCCTTAATTGTGTCTTGATTCGTGCTTTGCCTGCCCCTACGATATCCAAATCTGAGAGTACAAAATTGAAATCCCCTGCAAGGATAACATTTTGCCCTCTGTATGTTTGTATAATAAGGTGTCTAATTCTTGGTAAAAGTTTGGGTTTATGATTGTAATTAGGTTTGGGGCATGTATGTTCACTATGGTTTTTGCATGTATAGTGTTTTTTACCTGTATTATGGAAAATTCGTCCATGGTTTTTCCGTGTGTGTTTTATTATGTCCCACCTGTCTGATGTCTGCAGAATAGCTGTTTCCCGACCCAATTTTGTGTGTGCCTAAACTAAAGCATGAATGTCTGAGGCCTAGCTGTGTGGTGATATGTTGTGCGAATGTTTTTGAACATATATTTGTTTCTTGTAGTAGTAGAAAAACTGGGTTTTCGTTTGTTTATTAGTGTGATAATATGTTGTAATTTTGTACGTATACCACAAATGTTTAAAGTAATAATAACTAAATCACTCGTCATTATAATTTAAGTAAAAACGAATGAATGAGATATAATAAGTGTATAGAATCACACGCAAAATTATTATCCGTGATGAGTACATTTAGGCGAGCAAGTCTGTAGCGTCAAAAGTTTGTGTGGGAGGATCATCTTGTTCCTCGTTCTTATCACTTGTGTCTGTGTCTACGAAGAGAGTGTCTGGTATGCTGTATGTGTCGTCTTCGTCTTGTACTTGTGTCTCCTCTTGTTGTTCTTGTTCAGTTTCCTTTGTCTTGCCCCTAGTGTCTTTTTACTTTTTCTTCTTTGGCAGTGATAATCGTCTGTTTCTGTGTCGTCGCTGTGTTTTGACTGCGGTCTTCTGTTAGCCATGTTCTCTTCTTTGTTTGCTGACGACTTGAAAACCGTCAGAGTCTTCATTCCTTGGATTTATATCTTGTGTATTATTTTCTTGTGTGTTATTTTCTTGTGTGTTTATTTGACTGCTGAAGGTTTGTGTCAGTTCAATCTCTCCCTGTGGAGAGGTTTCTCTTTCGAGCGGTGGGGAAAACTTCTTGGCTTTGAACACTTATTGCTGCTGCTTTGGTGTCGTCGATTGTCGTCTACTAGGGCATTTATTTGCCCAGTGGTTGTTTTTGGGCCCCACGCTGGACAATCGGTCTTTCTCCCCGGCCCTCGTGATCAACACTCTTGGTTATTGTTCGTTATACCGGGAGTGTAATCCGTATATAATGGGGAACTTCCTTTGTTGGGTTGCAGAGCGCTCCCCACTTGCCAGCCCCATTCTTTATCCTAAAGACCTCAGCCTTGTCGTCTCCTGTAATACTGTGCACCAGTTTTTTAACTCCTTGAGGAGCAATCGTGACAGGTAGCCAGTGGATGGGTCAGCCTGTCCCCTTTCTTTGTCTAGATGTTGTAGTGATATGTCTATCCCCTAGACTTGTTAGAGAAAACTTTTTGCCGTGTAACTTGTCATACACGGCTTTCTGAACCTCTGCTGACAGATGAAAGTACCACCTAGTGGGAACTTCGAACCTATGCAGGGTCGACGACTCCCCCAAAAGGTACACCTCCTGGCCAGTTAGGGCACTCATAATAAGTGCAGTGTGTTGCATTTAGCAGACGCCCCGGGACAGTTATGGAACACACTATCGTTCCGGACTGGTGAGTAGCTGGACATCGTAGTCATTTATCGAGATCCCGACATCAGTGATATTCGAATACATATTGAAAAATTTGTTGTTTCAGGTAATAATTCCGGGGAAATATCCAGAAAATCAAAACCAACGAATATCACCACAAAATCCGGAAAAAATACACAATTTTCCCCACTGCGACTTTCACAAAATCACGAACTAAGCATAGCGCCCTCGAGTCGTTGTGTCTCCACATTGTATTACAAGCGCACAGTAATTGTGATTTTTTTTTTTTTACAAGTAATAATGGTTTATTTTCTGCGTTAAAGAAATTATCTGTAATGTCAGCATCCACAGCTGCGTGGATTACTTTTTTGGGCTCTTCAATTTTTTTTTTTTTTTAAAAAGTTTTCTTCCGGTAAAATGGCGACAATATGACGCGTTACTTTTGGAGGGACGCTATTTAGTGTTTTTCATTGGATTTCGTGTGATTTCCTTTGGATTCCCTGTGAATAGTGTTTCCCTGTGGATTATGTGATGTTATATTGTGTTCCTTTTATTGGAAGTTTTCAAAAGAAGCCACGGAAGGTAGGTGGTGGATGTAATTTTGAGGGCAGCCGACAGAGATATTTGTGGGTCATGGCCTTGAGTTACACGACGGCAGGCAGAAGAAACTCGAATTGAGTCAATGGTTGCGGTCTCCGACCAGTAAGGTCACTGCCATAGAGGAAAGCAACGGCAAACTACCTCTTTAAAAGTGCCTAGTATATCATGATTCGCTTAAAGACCGATCATCGCAAGACAAGGACAGAGACGTTAAAATTAGCAACTTGGAAGGTTAGGACGTTAAACAACGATGGAACATTAGAGAACATAAAACAAGAAATTCAAAGGGAAAAAATTAATATCTTAGGTATGTGCGAAAGCGAGATGGACAGGAGCAGGCATCAAGATAGAAGAAGATTTCAAGATTATTTATTCTGGAGGTGAAGTTCGTCATAGGGGAGTGGCAATTATTCTGGACAGGAAAACATCAAAATCTATTCAAGGATATTGGGCCGTGTCGGACAGAGTTCTACTAGTTAAATTAAGTGGCAGAACCTTTTAGCATAAATATTATTCAAGTATATGCCCCAACAGGAGAATCCAGTGAAGATAGTGTAGAAGAATTTTATAATGACATAGAGTCTGCCTTAAAGAAATGTAAAAATTCAGAAATAACCATCATAATAGGGGACTTCAATGCAAAAGTAGGAAATCAAGGAGATAGATACACAGTAGGAAACTATGGTTTAGGAGAGAGAAATGAAAGAGGATACAGACTCGTAGAGTGGGCAAAAGAACAGGAATGATTGTAGGAACACCTGTTCAAACACACGCTAGAAGATTTGGACATGGAGGAGTCCTGATAGCAGGATTAGAACCATTGACTACATTCTCATTAGCAGAAGATTTAGAAACGCATTAACAATAGCAAAAACAGTTCCCAGTGCTTGATTGTTATAGTGACCACAGATACTCACAGGAACATTGAGGATAAAGTTGAAGAAAGGTCCAGTATATAACAGGACAAACACTAAATTATATTTGTGTACATTGAGTAATGACAAGGAATACAAAAACAAATTCAACTGAAGAATTCAATCAATGTGGCTGCAGAAACAATTATTCCAAAATTAAAAGAAGGTGGGTCGTAAGAAATGGATGACTGAAGAAATTTTACACCTCATGGAAACAAGAAGACTCAACAAAAATAATTCTGTCAAATATGAAGAAATTCACAGACAAGTCAGAACATTATGTAAGGAGGCAAAAGAAGCATGGCTTGAGGAAAAGTGCTTAGAAATTGAAAGCCAACACAACAGTCAAAATACCAAATTAGTGCACAAAAGAATTCAGGAACTTACTAATAAAAGAACAAGTACATCAACAGGGTGTCTAAAAACTGAAGATGGCAAAATCATAATAGAAAAAGACCAGATTCTACATGTATGGACAGATTATGTGAAACACCTTTATGATGATAACAGAGACGAACAGTATGATATTAGATTTAATAATGAAGGACCGCCAATTTTGGAGATGGAGGTTCGAAATGTTCTTAAGCATATGAAAGCTGGCAAGGCCCCGGTGCAGATAACATCACAACAGAAATGATTAAAGCTTTAGAAGAATTTGGACTAGATCAAGTCACCAGACTGCTGAACACATTATATGATACTGGAGATATACCTCCTGAATTATGTAACTCTGATATTTATTGCAATCCCAAAGAAATCAGGAACCTTGGAATGTGATCAACATAGAACAATTAGTATAATGAGTCACATCACAAAGATTTTGCTAAGAATTATCATGCAAAGAATGAGGAAGAAGATACAACCTGAAATAGGGGAAGAACAATGCGGGTTTGTAGAAGGAAAGGGTACAGTAAATGCTGTGTATATGCTGCGAACAGTTATTGAACGTGCTATAGAAGTAAACAAGGATATACATCTTTGCTTTATTGACTATACAAAGGCTTTTGATAGAGTTAGACATGTCAGCATGGTGGATATGCTTGCAGATCTACAAATTGATGGGAAAGACATTAGACTTATAAAAAACATATATTGGAAACAACAAGCTGCAATAAGGATTGATAATGAAGTGGGACAGTATCAGCCAATTAAGAGAGGTGTTAGGCAGGGATGTGTGATGTCTCCAGATCTTTTTTCCCTGTACAGTGAAAATATTTTCAGAAATGTAGAGGATATAAATGGAATCAGCATTGGAGGACGAAACATCAATAACATTAGATATGCAGATGATACAGTATTAATTGCAGACAATGCGCAGGACCTGCAACAATTAGTAGATGCGGTTGTTGTACACAGTGAGCAACTGGGGTTAGAATTAAATTGTAAAAAGACTCAGGTTATGGTCGTCAGTAGGAAGGAAGAAGTGCCACAATGTAATATACAAGTAAATGGAAATATTCTTCAACAAGTGAATCGGTACAATTATCTTGGAACAGTTATAACATCTGATGGGAGATGCCTTGAAGAGATTAGAACAAGAATCGCCATGGCGAAAGTAGCCTTTAGCAAGATGAAAAACATTCTGACCAATAAAAAGATGTCAATTGAAACGAGAAAAAGAGTGTTGAGGGGATACATAGAGCCTGTTCTTTTGTATGGATGTGAAACTTGGACAATGAGCAGTCAAGCTGAAAAGCATCTGATGGCTGCAGAAATGTGGTTTCTGAGGAAAATGCAAAGAATACCATGGACAGACAGAAAAACCAATGACCAAGTACTACAGGAGACAAATGAACATCGTAGACTGATTAGAGAAATTAGACGTAGACAGTCAAAATTTTTTGGACATGTTATGAGAAGAAATGGGATTGGAGAACTTAGTGACAACTGGCAAGATCGAGGGGAACAGACCAAGAGGAAGACCGAGAGGAAAATACCTGGATGGCTTGGCCACATGGCATGGACGAGACAGGAACACTGAGCTGATCCACGACACTGGTGATCGAGTGAAATGGCGAGTCATGACCGCCCACGCTTTCCGGCATGGCACATGATTGATTGATTGAATAGTTGCTATGTCCCACGTTTTCACTGACTGGTGTAATGAAACTGATACATACTTGACCCCTCTCTGGCTGGCGATCTCATTTGGGCTGATGTCTCCACCTTGCCCTGGGTGATGACACACAGGTCGGGGATGGTTTCCTGCAGCAAAGGCCCCTGACCAGCTTCATAGCCTCCTCTCTAGTCATATCTGGTTTGAACCCATCTTCAAGGACTGCCATGGCTGCCAAAGAACCAGAACCCATTGTCACATATGGCAGTTTATCTGTAGAGCCATGGGGCCATATGCTGTAGAGACTGGCCCCGTGGGGTCCACGCCTCCCAGAACCAGGGCAGCACCAATGTAGCCTTGGTACCTAAACAACATCTGTTTGAGAAAACGATTGGCTGTGCCAACACGGGGGGTTCGACCTGTGTTCAAAACCCGGGGCATTCTAGCTCCGCAGAAATCTCTTGGGGTTTTCATCTCTGTATCAGCGGCAGTTCCTGCACCGCAGCAATAAAAGTTGTCAGCCAGGTAGTGTATCTTGGAACAGTTCTTGTCTGCCACAACTGTATCCTCTTTTTTCTGGTATCTGCTCCGAGGACAACCCATCCTTGAAAAAGATGCCTGCGATGGTGGTACCAGTCTTGTAAGCTGTTGGAAACTTCAACCCCGCTGCTCAAATCTTGTGTTTCTTGCCAACCAAAAAAATTCCCCCCCCGGGGGGGGAAAGAAAATCCCCT
>JACEFZ010009246.1:35000-45998 GCA_014155875.1 Cepaea nemoralis | reverse complement strand
TTTTGGTATGTTTCTCTGAAAACTAAACCTGGCACAATCAATAAACACACTAACAGTAGCTATTTCTCTACTTTATTTCCAGTTCACATGTTTGTTTTAAAACTGTTTGTAAACAAGTTGTTCTTTGTGTGTAATTAAATAATAAGTTAACACAATTACCAAACACAAATGGGAAATGGAAGGGAGAGGGATGACATATTTTGAAAAGAAGATGATCTTTATTTTCCTGCAGCTACCCAAGATCTATGCTATTTCTTCACTTGATCCTGTTTCATGCTGATAATGTCATTTCAGACTATTCACAGACTTTAAGGGGGCTCAAGCGCTAATAGGATTCTTAGTGAAAGGCATATTCTTATCTTGTATCACTATCTTCAACGGGACCACCACCTAGACAAAACCCGAGTCTGAGATATTCAAGGTTCATATTCTTGACTATTGAACAATAGAGGAGACTGGGACCGAGCTTCTATGACTAGAATATGGGTTAGTTAGTTAGTTGGTTAGTCGACAGATCATCCTCGTTGCACATCGGACCATTCAGTCCATAAGTGCTCGGATCCCCTCCTCAGCAAATCCCGCAGCGTGTAGCGGCTAACGACGCCAGTTCTGTGTTGGTTTATCAATCTTCTTTGGCTTCCTGCGTAGTGTTCTTGTTTGGCCACCCCTCTTTTAATTTGCTGCTCTCGCAGTCTGGCCATTGTTGTAGATTCACAGTCATCACTTGGTTCTTGCAAAAGTCTCACTTCTCGTAGAGCATTCAGAATGTCAGCCTGGTCCATGGCGCGTCCGCCCTCAACAGTAGCCTCACCTGCGAGCTTGTCAGCCCGCTCATTTCCTTGTACTCCCGCATGACCTGGCACGAAGATGAAACTAATCTTTGCCAGCCGAGACCGCTCCAGAGGCAGCAACCATTCTCTTCGGATCGACCCCTCCTCTATCCTCTTGATCATGTTCATTGAGTCGCTAAGGAAACAAGCCCTAGTGAATGTCTGTGTCTCGAGCCATGTTATTGCTTTACTTACTGCCATGACTTCCATGGTCAGGCTACTTGTGGTTTCAGTGAAAGCACCAGAGTCCTCCTTCACAATTCTCCCTCCGGCCCGAGCTGTAAAGGCCCATGAGCTTCTCACATGTCGGACGACCGACCCATCTGTGTAGATGACCGCGTCACTGTCTAGCGAATTCTCGAAAATCAACGCTTGTACTTCAGCCTCCACAGCAGCCGGATTTTCTTGTCTGCATTTTCTATCTAGTTGGATGCAAACTGAAAAGGATGTGCAGAAGTCTGTTGGCACTTGCACCCACTCCTCGCCAGGTTCTAAGTCCTCAAGTGAACACACCTGTTGAAGAATGTCTTCGGCTTGACCCATCCACGACCGTCCTCTTTTTAACCTGCTGCCCTTCACCTTCCTAATTTCACTATGCAGTGGATGCTGTGTGTTTGCGTTAATTCTGAGGTAGGCGCGTGCCCTGCAAACTTGCATTCTCTCTTCAATGGTTGGAAAATCAAGAAGGTAGCGCATCGCCCTGCATGCTGTATCTCTTGTACATCCAAGAATAATGCGCATAGCTTCATTCTGTATCCTTTCCATCCTTTCTATCTGCTTATGGCTGAGAGTCAGGATTGCCATTGCATACTCCAAAACAGACATGACCAGCCCCTCGTACAGAAGACATAGATGGCGCTGCTCACAGTTTGCTGCCGCCATCACCCGCATCGCTGCCAAGCCCCGCTTGGCCTTTGTTATCACCTGGTCTATGTGCACATTATAAGCAAGGCTTCGATCAAACCGTATCCCCAGGTAATTCATTGCCTGCGTTCTTTCCACCGTCTCTGAACACAGCATTACAGTTGGTGTTGGATTGTTGACAATATGATTATTCAACGAGAACCAAGTCACTGTTGCCTTTGTTGGGTTGACCATTGCCCCAGCTTCATCACACCAAGTACTTATGCGATTGAGTTCGGTTTGTAGTTCCACAGCAACCTCCTCTCTATCCTTACCCTGACGATACACTAAAACATCATCGGCATATGACAATGTCCTGCCAGGTCCAGTGATCTGCTCACTGGTGATTCTCACTGTGTAGGCGTTGAACAGTACCGGAGATAATGGTGATCCCTGTGGTAGGCCAGGATATATTGTTGTTGGTTCCGAAGTCCAACTGCCACATCTAAAAACTACTTTCCGTTGGAAGAGGGCTGCAGCGATCCAACTAAGGAGGAATGGACTTACGTTTAGTTCAAGAAGCTGAAACATTAAAAAATCCAGTGGTACTCTGTTGTATGCGTCCTCAAGATCAATCGCTGCAGCAACAGTTTCAGTGCCTGAGTGGAAACCTTCATAGACATCATGGGCAAAGACTGCTGCATTGGTCCAGGTTTCTCTTTTTGGACGGTACCCACCCAGGGTAGGTGGGAAAACACCTTGCCTCTCTAGTTGGCTTGATATTTTCCTGGCAATTACCTTCTCCAGCAGCTTGCCTACTGTATTCTGCATGGTTATAATTCGATATCCCTGAATTTTTTTGTGGTCTTTGTCAGGCTTCGGCAAGGGAATCAGATAGCTATGTAACCATTCCTCCTTGATGCTAGCACTCCCTATACTGTTGTTGTACATGTCTGCTAGTTTCTCTAGCTCATTGTCGGTACACCTATTTATGTCGTCGTATCTTATGCCATCAGGACCTGGAGCACTGTTTTTTGATCGTCGAAGCACAGCCTTGATTTCTTTCACTGTCACTGTGTCTTCATCCGAAGTGTTCTGGGCCTTGCATCTGTCTGAGGTGACCTCCTTGGCCAGATTCCGGCCTCCCATGTCTGTCTGGTTGCTCTGCTCAAGGTAGCGTTCAAAGAGGGCTTTGCCCTTGTCCTCATCAGTCCTCTGCCAGATGAGGTCAGCACCTTGGAAGTCAGAAATGCTCTTATTCTTGACTACCCCACTCATGCTTTTATGTAGTCGCCAGAACAATTTCAGTGACTTGTCTGTGCTTACTCTTTGACACACCTCTGCCCATTTTTCGCTTTTAACCACCTTGACCAGTTTTTTGAAATAGCTTACTTTTGTGTGCATCTCTCTTTCTAAGTGCAAGCAGGGACTAGGATGACCAGCTCTGTTCTTCTTGGCATTTTGCCATCTCCTTACAGCACTACGCTTATCCACCCAAGCCTTCTCCACCTCGAAACTCCACCACGGTGACTGCTCCCAGCTTTTTCTCCTGCCCTGAAACGTTCTGCGCTTGTCACGTCTTATTTTGCTCACCACATCTTGCCCTGTACTGTCATACTGGAACGTCTTTACCTTTAGCTTGTGCTGCCTGGTTCTGCCTTTCTCCACCAATATGCTGCAAGGGTGGTGGTCGCTGCCATGGTGTCCTAGGACACCCCATCTACACACTGTAGTGAGTGAAGGTGAAACTAGCGCCAGATCAATAGCACTGTCCTCATCGCCTGGACGGCTTGCTGTCCTGGTGACACAGCCACTGTTGATACAAACCAGGTCGATGGTTTCCAGTGCAGTCTCGAGCTCCTCCCCTTGTGTATTGGAGGAAGGGCAGATCATGGGGAAACACTTCCTAGAATATGGGTGATGCACACAAGTGATCCTCATTCCAATCGTAATATATGACAGGGCCACCTTTGGCAAATGTAAAGCTATTGGGGAAGGAAGGGGGGGGGGGGCATTAAATACACAATAAATTATGAAAAAACAAAAGCCTGTAAAAGGTCAAAATTCCTAAATATTCAGCACCTTGTATTGATATCTAGTCCAGCTAACTTCATTCATTACTTAGACCTCTCTCTCTCTCTCTCTCTCTCTCTCTCTCTCTCTCTCTCTCTCTCTCTCTCTCTCTCTCTCTCTCTCTCTCTCTCTCTCACTTTCTCGTGTGAACGCCAAAGCAAACGCCATATATGCATGTTTTGCAGTTTACTTTGTAAAATGGGATGCTTGTTGGGATGTTTAATGTATAGAAAATTGTGCAGGTGCATACCATTTTCAGAAAACAAAGGTGAATGAGAATACTTGGAGTATGAAAGATCCAGTCTTACCGTTAAACTTGTTCAAATAAAACTAAGTGTGAGTGAGAATATATGGAGTAGGAAAGATCCAGTCTTACCGTTAAACTTGTTCAAATAAAACTAAGTATAACTGAGAATGTATGGAGTATGAAAGATCCAGTCTTACCGTTAAACTTGTTCAAATAAAACTAGGTGTGAGTGAGAATATATGGAGTATGAAAGATTCAGTCATACCTTTAAACTTGTTCAAATAAAACTAAGTGTGAGTGAGAATATATGAAGTATGAAAGATCCAGTCTTACCGTTAAACTTGTTCAAATAAAACTAAGTGTGAGTGAGATATATGGAGTAGGAAAGATCCAGTCTTACCGTTAAACTTGTTCAAATAAAACTAAGTGTGAGTGAGAATATATGGAGTATGAAAGATCCAGTCTTACCGTTAAACTTGTTCAAATAAAACTAAGTGTGAGTGAGAATATATGGAGTATGAAAGATCCAGTCTTACCGTTAAACTTGTTCAAATAAAACTAAGTGTGAGTGAGAATATATGGAGTAGGAAAGATCCAGTCTTACCGTTAAACTTGTTCAAATAAAACTAAGTGTGAGTGAGAATATATGGAATATGAAAGATCCAGTCTTACCGTTAAACTTGTTCAAATAAAACTAAGTGTGACTGAGAATATATGGAGTATGAAAGATCCAGTCTTACCGTTAAACTTGTTTAAATAAAACTAAGTGTGAGTGAGAATATATGGAGTAGGAAAGATCCAGTCTTACCGTTAAACTTGTTCAAATAAAACTAAGTGTGAGTGAGAATATATGGAGTATGAAAGATCCAGTCTTACCGTTAAACTTGTTTAAATAAAACTAAGTGTGAGTGAGAATATATGGAGTATGAAAGATCCAGTCTTACCGTTAAACTTGTTTAAATAAAACTAAGTGTGAGTGAGAATAGATGGAGTATGAAAGATCCAGTCTTACCGTTAAACTTGTTTAAATAAAACTAAGTGTGAGTGAGAATATATGGAGTATGAAAGATCCAGTCTTACCGTTAAACTTGTTTAAATAAAACTAAGTGTGAGTGAGAATATATGGAGTATGAAAGATCCAGTCTTACCGTTAAACTTGTTCAAATAGAACTAAGTGTGAGTGAGAATATATGGAGTATGAAAAATCCAGTCTTACCGTTAATATTGTTCAAATAAAACTAAGTGTGAGTGAGAATATATGGAGTATGAAAAATCCAGTCTTACGTTTAAACTTGTTCAAATAAAACTAAGTGTGAGTGAGAATATATGGAGTAGGAAAGATCCAGTCTTATCGTTAAACTTGTTCAAATAAAACTAAGTGTGAGTGAGAATATATGGAGTAGGAAAGATCCAGTCTTACCGTTAAACTTGTTCAAATAAAACTAAGTGTGAGTGAGAATATATGGAGTAGGAAAGATCCAGTCTTACCGTTAAACTTGTTCAAATAAAACTAAGTGTGAATGAGAATATATGGAGTAGGAAAGATCCAGTCTTACCGTTAAACTTGTTCAAATAAAACTAAGTGTGAGTGAGAATATATGGAGTATGAAAAATCCAGTCTTACCGTTAAACTTGTTCAAATAAAACTAAGTGTGAATGAGAATATATGGAGTAGGAAAGATCCAGTCTTACCGTTAAACGTGTTCAAATAAAACTAAGTGCGAGTGAGAATATATGGAGTAGGAAAGATCCAGTCTTACCGTTAAACTTGTTCAAATACAACTAAGTGTGAGTGAGAATATATGGAGTAGGAAAGATCCAGTCTTACCGTTAAACTTGTTCAAATAACACTAAGTGTGAGTGAGAATATATGGAGTAGTAAAGATCCAGTCTTACCGTTACACTTGTTCAAATAAAACTAAGTGTGAGTGAGAATATATGGAGTATGAAGATCCAGTCTTACCGTTAACTTGGTTCAAATAAAACTAAGTGTGAGTGAGAATATATGGAGTATGAAAGATCCAGTCTTACCGTTAAACTTGTTCAAATAAAACTAACTGTGAGTGAGAATATATGGAGTAGGAAAGATCCAGTCTTACCGTTAAACTTGTTCAAATAAAACTAAGTGTGAGTGAGAATACTTGGAGTATGAAAGATCCAGTCTTACCGTTAAACTTGTTCAAATAAAACTAAGTGTGAGTGAGAATATATGGAGTAGGAAAGAATTTCTATTGAAAGATTTAGGATGCATTTGAGCAAATGATTACTACACCTGCATCATCAACACGTAATATGTATGTAATTAAACCATTAAATGAATGTAATATTATCATGTGCAAATGAATGTATATGTTGCATTCGAAAATGTAAAACCAACAACACACACACAATGCACCTTGTAAATACAAACTATACAAAATATTTCAATTTTCTTTGTTTTATCGGCTATTAAAATCATTTTCTGTTTTCTTTTTTCCATCAGCATTAAGATTTCTTCATTCATCCATTTTTTCTTAGCTATTTGGCTTCTCTCCGGTAATATTTCTTTGCTAGTTTGATGAATGGAGTCCCTTAACATGTCCCATTGTTCATTTAAACTCTGTATTTTAGCTATTGCATTGTACCTATTTTTAACAGCCACTCTGTATTGTTCTTGAATTTCTTTATCTACTTTCAGAACTTCTTTATTAAGTCTCATGATACTAACCATTATTGTCCCTCTCTTTAATCTTACTTTTATTTGTCCACATAGTGGTACATGATCTATATTACAGTCAGCACCAGGCATTGTCTCATCTCAGCTCATCTCATCATGTTCTTCTTGTACCTTGCGGTGTCGAGGTGAAGTATAAACATCGTGAGAGTGCCCGATTATGGACTTCATATATCGATATTCCTATGGTCTCTGCTATTCCCTCCGTCTAATGTTTACGTGGTCAGCCTTTTCATCTGTTTCCATCTGGTCCATAGATGAGATGGGAGGGATCAGGCCAAATTATAACTGACAACAGCACGATAAATTATTCTGAAAGGGATACACATGAAAAAGGTGTAGGAATAATACTTGACGATAAAAACAACAACCAATTCACTTAATAGATACTGGTGTATCTCTGATAGAGTTATTATGGTCAAAATCAAAGGCAAAACAATAGATATAAATATTATACAAGTATATGCACCAACAACAAGCAGTAGTGGTGAAGAAATACAACACTTTTACGGCGAAATAGAAATGGCGATGGCGATCACAGGAAATAAAAATAATACTTGGAGATTTTAATGGAAAAGTAGGAAAGAGGAAAATGGAGGATGTAGTGGAGAATCTTGTGTTGTGTCTCGTTGTGTTTGCAAATGTAAAATCAAACACACAATGCACCTTGTAAATAAACACTGCTTTGTGCGAAATAAAACAACATTAAACAGAAGACATGTAAATAAAATAGTGAAAAGGGACAGACAATCATCATCATCATCATGTGCCATGCCGGTAATCGTGAGCGGAATTTCTCGCCATCTCAATCCATCACCAGGGTCGTGGATCACCTCAGTGTTCTTGTCTCGATCATTCCACCTTGTTAAGCCATCCAGGTATGTACTTCACTGCCTTCTTCTTGTTCTTTCCCCTCAACCTTGCCAGTTGTCACCATGCTCTCCAATTTATTTCTTCCCATAACGCGACCAAAAATGTTGACTATCTACGTCTAATTTCTCTAATCAGTTTGCAATTGTCACTTGTTTCTTGTAGGACTTGGTCATTGATTTATCTGTATGTCCATGGTATTCTTTGCATGTTCCTAAGAAACCACATTTCCACAGCCATCGGTTGTTTTTCAGCCTGTTTGCTCATTGTTCACGCTTCACACCCATACAAAAGCACAATTTCTATGTAGCACCTCAACATTCTTTTTCTCGTTCCAAGTGACATCTTTTTATGGGTCGGTATGCTTTCTATGCAAAGAAAAATGCAAAGAATACCATGGACAGACAGAAAAACCAATGAACAAGTCCTTCAAGAAACAAACAAAGATTGTAAAGTGATTAGAGACATTAGATGTAGACAGGCATCATTGTGTTTGCATGTTATGAGAAGAAATGAATTGGAGAACTTGGTGACAACTGGCAAGATCGAAGGGAGGAGACCAAAGAGAAGACCGAGAAGTAAATACCTGGATGACTTGGCCTCGTGGCATGGTCGAGACAGAAACACGTAGCTGATCCACGACTCTGGTGATCGAGTGAGATGGCTAAACATGACCGCCCACGCTTATCGGCATGGCACATGATGGACGGATGGATGTTTCCCATCTTACAAAATGCTACCTTCGCCAAGGCGATTCTTTTTCTTATCTCTTCATGACATTTCCAATCAGATGTTACTGGCTGATCCGAGGTAATTGTAATACTTCACTTGTTTAAAAATATTCCAATTTACCTGTATATTACATTGTGGTATTTCGTTCTTCCTAGTGACAACCACAATCTGTGTCTTCTTAAAGTTAATTATAATCCTAGTTATTCACTGTGTGCAACAACCGTATATACTAAATGTTGCAGTTCCTGCTCATTGTCTTCAGTCAATACTGTATCATCTGCATATCTAATGTTATTGATGTTTCTTCCTCCAATGGTGATTCCTTTTGTATCTTCTACATTTCTGATAATATTTTCACGTTACAGTGAATGCATAGTGAGAGCAACTGGAGGACACTCAGAACCCTTCACCATAAGATCTGGAGTACGAAAAGGTTGTGTCCTGTCCCCTCTCTTGTTCATAACATATATAAACAACATTTGTAAAGAAACCAGCCAAACAGAGACAGCAAGAATACCGCACGACGAGAACACAGAAGAAGAAGCATCTGCAAATATAACCATTAGAGAACTCCTGTTTGCGGACGACCAAGCACTAATAGCAAAATCAGAAGCTGAATTACAAGACCACATGAATAGTCTAAACGAAATGTGTAGGGAACATAACATGAAAATTAGCACAAGCAAAACAGAGGTAATGACTATAACTAAAGAAGAACAAACAACAACAATTCACCTAAACGAACATCCCTTGAAACAAGTAAAGAGTTTCAAGTACCTAGGAAGTATAATATCATCAAATGGCAGATCAGAAGACGAGATCGAAAATAGGTGCAATAAGGCAAACCAACTCATTGGACAAATGGCACCAATACTAAAGAACAAACATGTATCAATAACTACTAAGAAAGCACTTTACAACACAATCTTCCTACCAACCCTATACTACCAATGCCAAACCTGGACAATGACAGAAAAAGAGAAAAGAAAAATCACAACAACAGAAATGAGATTCCTGAGAAGAATACTCAATGTATCAAGAAGAGATGAGATCAGAAATGAAGACATCAGGACTAAAGTGGGGGTTAAAGCAGCACTAGATTTAATTAGAAAGCAGTAAGGCAAATGGGTTGGCCATGCAAGTAGGTTACCAGTCAACAGCATCCCACAACAAGCAATGATGTACAGACCAGATGGAAACTGAGGAAGAGGCCGACCACGTAAACGTTGGACGGCAGAGTCCATGGGAATATCGATATATGAAGCCCATAATCGGGCACTCTCTCGATGTTTGTACTTCACCTCGATCCCGCAAGGTACAAGAGGAACATGATGAGATGAGATGAGATGAAATGAGATGAGGGAAAAAGATCTGTGGACTTTCTATAGGATTGCAATACATGCTATTCTTGGCATCTTTGAAGAAGGTAGTTTCCCATTGCTATCCTTCTCGGCAATGACCATACTGGTAGATGACGGTAGTCATTGTCTCCCAAAAAATGAGATCCTCTGCCTACCGTCGTGAAGCTGGAGACCATAACCTACAACTATCTGTTGGCTGCTCTTCAACTTCATCCACCACCTGCACGCATGGCTTCACGTAACCCTGATCGGGGTGTTACCGGGTACTCCACTTTGCCCAAAGGTATCCCGTAGGCTAACGGAGGGAAGGGGGCACCTTATCTCTCATTTGATAGGAGATTCCCCTACCCCGCCACAAAGTATAACATCATACCAGTTATTTCAGGGGACATTACTAATAATAGTATATATGTATAATGTGATTTAAATATTATATGTATACTAAATTTAAATAAGTAAATGAATTATCAGTTTTAGCTTATCTTTACAGTTTCTGTAAAAGTAAACGGCGTTAATTTAGACATGTGAGAATTTTATAAATCATTTTTCTTTTTCACCTCTATATTATATTATCTATATCTATAAAACAGAATGTATGTGTGTTGGTTTGTGGATGGGGATGTATTGGATGCGTTCGATAACGGTCCATCCGATTGAGATGAAAATTTCTACACGTCTTCCTTTCATTCCCGTGCAACCAACTGTCATAGATTTTTTTAGTGTAGCATCATCTATTTAGTTATTAACATTTAATAATTAAATTACATGACCTAACATAAGACAAAATATATAAAGGGACATAACTTTTAGTAGCATTGCTATATCTTAGGTTAAGTCCCCTGGCTATAGATAGGTCTGTCTGTCGGTTGGTCGGATAGATAGATAGATAGACAGACAGACAGACAGACAGACAGACAGACAGACGGGCCGGGTCAACAGACAGTCGGGAACGGGAACTTATATGACTAATTATATGGTAAAAATGAGATGCACCCCATCAGGGGCTGGGCGAAGCCGGGCCTGGTCAGACAGACCGACAGACAGATAGACAGACAGACAGACAGACAGACAGACAGACAGACAGACAGACAGACAGACAGACAGACAGACAGACAGACAGACAGACAGACAGACAGACAGACAGACAGATAGTCGGGAATGGGAGCTTATATGTCTACTTAAATGAATTAAATTAGATGCTCCCCACCAGGGACTGGGTGAAGCCGGGCCGGGTCAGACAGACAGACAAAGCAGCGAGACAGACAGACAGACAGACAGACAGACAGATAGACAGACAGATAGATAGATAGATAGATAGATAGATAGATA
>JACEFZ010009246.1:20000-30000 GCA_014155875.1 Cepaea nemoralis | reverse complement strand
CGTTTACCATCGACGATGAACTGTGTTTTCGAAGAGGACCTTTGTGTTGGCATTCTGGCGACGGAATTGTGTACAGTGAAATATTTCTTTACATCCCTTCGACGTTGTTTTGTTTGCGAGACCTACATTTCGGAGAAAAAATGGCGTGGCTGGCTAGAAAACATCTAGAAACGGAACAATAACATTTAGAAACATCGAGACTTTGTGGGTGAACATCTGGTTGGGAAAGTGACTGCCGCTTCCATCAAGGATGAACTGTATGTTTCGTAGAAGACTTTTGTGTGGCATTCTGGCGACGGCATTATGTACCGTGAATTGTTTTTACATCTGTCAAAGATCTACACACAGGGGCTTAGAGAGTTAAGACGGAGCTATACAGAGAATACAGACAGGAGAGACACAGGCACTATATTTAGCTTGACCACAGGACACAAGTGTGTCAACGACGAGCGCATATGAGCGAGAGTATAGGAAACTCGCCTCTCGACGAGTAACTGGGGAATACCAGTTACATAGTTAACTGACCAAGCGTGCTGGGACTCTACGCACGCAGAACTCGTCAGCGCACGCAGGACTGAATGTCCGAAGTTGAACGCGCAACTAGAAGCGTGCCTCAGACGGGGGACAAGGACTGAGAGAGAATAGACGTGTTCGCTAGGAACCATATGTAGTTTATAGACAATAGTGTTAGCTAGACCTTAGATTCCAATTAGTGAATAGTATCATTATTTCCACCTCTTCATTGCATCTGTGAAACATACCATGTTGTTGATTATCAATGAAGTAATCCGCTCGCCGAGCTTGTGTGTCATAAGCTCTAAATAAAAATGTATCCTTTTGCAAACCACACGAGTTATTGATTCGTGTTGTGCAAAAGTAGGGAGTCCTGAATAACCTGTCGCAAGTAGGTTGTTGACAGGGAGGACCCATTTGGTGTCAGAAGCTTCTGAACCAACGTCTAGAGACTCTAAATTTATTTTGTGGTGTTAAAATTATCCAAACGTGAATTACTAAATATAAAGTTTTGAAATAGATTTTTTCGAGAATGAACACCAAAATACTTTAAAAAGTACTATTTGTGGAGCTTGAACCACAATTAACAGAAAAGAATTAATAAACTGTGTAATTCTGTGAAAATTAATAAGAAATATGTATGAAGTTGGTTAGATGAATATTGTACAAATATGTTGCAAAGTTTTCAAGCACACCATTGTGTACATATCATTTTGTGTGATACAGCCATCAATGTCAACATTTTGTGTGATACAACCATCAATGTCAACATTCATCACATTTGATAGATATTAGCCACTAAACGGAATCGATAGAGGGTAGTTATACCAGCTAGGAAGGAAAGTGAAGACAAGACGACAGTGACATTCATACGACGCATTATCTTACAAATCATGACGATCATTGATACTATCATAACATTCATTCATTAACATCATCTATCATTATCAAAATCACATTTGTTGTTGATCAGCCACATGAAAAATGAACATGTATCTGTAACATAGACATGTTTTTCTAAACTATTGATGCTCTAACAAACAGAAGCGTCAGTTTTCCAATCAAGTCGATCATTATTGTATACAGAAGTCAGCGGTGGAACATCCCAAGTGCCAAGTTTTTCCAACCGATTAGATGAGTATATTTTCGAATCATTTTGATACTGACCATTTTAACGATGCATCTTATTTTTCAGTAACGATGTAAATAACTAACATATAACTGTACAACGATTGTGTGAAATTGAAATATTATTGTTGTAAAATAACATAAGATCACAAAATGGCATCGTTAAATGACTGCATCCAGGCAGGCAAAGCACTAGGCCATACTGGACAGGAATAAGAAAGATGGGTTGATCAAAGATGTAAAGAAGAAACTGCTCAAGCAGAGAGAAAAGCTGCTATAGATAGAGATGAAAGAGCACTAGAAAGACAGCATCATAAAGATTTGAAAGAAGCAGAGGAAACCACCAAACGAAACAGTTGGAGTTAGACCACGCCAACAAAGAAGCAGAAGAAGCTACCAAACAGAAGCAGATACAGGTAGAGGCAGAGACTAAGTTAAAGATGAAAGAGTTAGAGATAGAGTCAAACATTCAAATAGCCGCTAGTAAACAGAAGAGCCAGGAGGAACAGAATAAATTTTCCAAATATAAAGGCCTCATCAAGCCATACAGCGTAGGCGATTCCATTTCTGCATGGACGGAGAATATCGAGTTCCAACTTAAGACTCAGAAAATACCTTTAGATGACTGGGCAATGATCTACATGAGAAATCTCAGTGGGGAGCCATTAAAAGTGATAGAATCAATACCTACAGAACTAAGGAGTAACTATCAATACATCCACGATAGAATCATGCAACACTTTCTGCTTGATGCTCCAGGGTATAGAATTCAATACTCACAAATAAAGCCTAAACCTACGGAAACGTTCCTAGATTACGTCTCTAACGTACAAAGTACATTTAACAATTGGCTTAAAGCGGCGAAGGTGGGTAAAAACTTTGACAAACTGCAAGATCTAATGGTAATGGACAAGGTTATAGCTACAGTCCCTAACCCATTTGCAAAGTTCTTACAGCAGGCAGACATAGAATCCATTCAAGAGCTAGAAAAACGGGGGTCGGCTTACTTTTCTGCAAATCGTGATGTCTTTAAAACCACCATCCATGATACTGAGATCACTGCCTTTGTGAAAAATGAACCAAGTAGATCGTATAGGCAAAAAGAGTATCGTAAGAAAGACCAGCCTTATCAAAAGCCTCCACTGTGTATTTATTGCAAACTTTATCATCCTAGTTATTCTATGTGTGATAAGAACCCAGCCTATCCATCTCACTTAGAAACGGTCATAAAGAAGCAAGAGAATAGGAGAAATTCTTTTAAACGTGCCATCAAATGTTATTTTTGTTCGAGCTATGGCCACTATTCGGCAAAGTGTCTGGGCAGACAAAGAATGAAAGCAAACAATGCTATGCTCATTGATACGTCATCTGATGATGAGAGTGTCATTGACTCTGAGCTTGAGAATGTACTACCAGAGAATGTGTGTGAAAGTGTGGCAGTAGTTACTGATATATTTGATTTCAATAAATGTCTTACATGTCATCAATTTCATGCGGATGGAAAATTAAAATGTGGTCACGTTATTCCATATGCCATTGAAGATGCTAGTGCAGTTAATGCCTCCAGAGGTAAATTGAAGTTCTACGATGCACTGGTCAACAATCAACCATGCCAGTGTTTGGTGGACAGCGGGAGCACTTTACTTGGCCTGAGAAAAGAACTGGTGAGACCAGAAGATTACACGGGTGAATTTGTCAAATGCCGTACTTTCTCAGGAACAATTGAGAAATATCCACTGGCAAAAGCGCATATAAATACCCCATTTCTTACCGGCACATTTACGTGCGCAATCCTTCAAGACCCTTGTACGGATCTTATTTTAGGATGCTTGGCTTCACTAAAGAAATGTACTGACGATGATATTTTAGCCTGGAAGGAAACGAACCTGGCTAACGCTGTAACGAGGTCAGAAACTCAAACACACTACACTGACCTACAGAACGAGATGTTACAGCTGTTAACACCTTGCGGTGCTACTAACAATAATACCCGCCAAGAATTTATCGAGGCACAACGCACCGATCAAGCTATCGCACCTTATTTTAAATTGTTAGGTGAGCGAGCGAAAGTGACTAAGAATGCATCTTGGTATTTTAGAATACACAACGGAATTCTCATGCGTTATTACACAAATAATAACCATGAAATTCAGCAAACGGTGTTACCTGTAACATACCGACAAACTGTGCTAAAGATCGCACATGAGTCACCGTTTGCTGGACATTTGGCCTATGACAAAACCAGAGCCAGAATTTTGTCACACTTTTACTGGCCTAAATTCTGTACTGATATAAAATTTTTCTGTCGTTCATGTACTATTTGTCAACATCTTGTAAGAAAGGGTAAGCATGTGACGGCCGAAGTTCAACGGTCACTTTTGGCATCACGACCATTTGAGTGTGTAGCGGTCGATATTGTTGGACCCCTGAATCAGGTGTCGAACAAGGGAAACCGTTTCATACTGACACTCGTGGATACATGTACCAGGTGGATCGAAGCAATT
This sequence comes from Cepaea nemoralis, assembly GCA_014155875.1. Taxonomy (NCBI): domain Eukaryota; kingdom Metazoa; phylum Mollusca; class Gastropoda; order Stylommatophora; family Helicidae; genus Cepaea; species Cepaea nemoralis. The sequence goes on along the minus strand of JACEFZ010009246.1, from coordinate 25,855 downwards.
CCACTAAAATACATCACCTCCAAAGATGTGGCAAATGTATTTTTGCACTTATTTTGTCGTTTTGGTTTTCCGCGAACGATTTTATCGGATCGGGGAACCCAGTTTATTTCGGCTGCTACGCAAGCCTTAACAAAATTGTTAGGAATACAGCAGCATTTCTGTACACCGTACCACCCAATGAGTAACGGCATCATAGAGAAAATATCTGAAACACATGCTGGCAAAAATAACAGCCGAAAACCCAGCTGAATGGGACACACTATTGCCAGCTGTGCTATTTGCCCATCGAGAAATTCCACACACAAGTACGGGTTTCTCACCTTTTGAACTAGTGTATGGGGCGAACCCTCGTGGACCCCTATCCATATACCATCAGCTAATTACTAGCTTACCAGAAAATCCAACATCAGTTACACCATACGAGATGGTAACAGAGACACGCGATAGAATCATGAAAGCGTGTGAAATAGCCAAAGCATCTTTGGAGAGTAAAGGACAGATGTACCGCGAGTATGCAAATAAAGGTGCTAAAACAATACACCTGGAACCTAATCAGAAAGTTCTCCTGTTACTACCTGATAAACGAAATTTATTGCTAACATCATGGCAAGGGCCATTCAACGTCGAACGGAAAGTGTCGGATGTTGACTATGAAATATCGATAAAGGGAAAATTAAAGATATTCCATATCAACATGCTGAAACCATATTTCTCACGACAGGAACTACAGACAGACGAACAAAATGCACCCACACCAAGTAATCGGACGACAGACGTACACAACACAACTACACTAGGTAGGGCGACACACGACAGCGACATCGCAAATACACTTAGCCAGATAACAGCACACACAGCTAATACCACTACAGTACTTAACCAGACAGATGACGACGGATTAGAATTACCAGTCCCTACTGTAGACACGACTGGGACCATTGACAGTATACGGATAGAAACCAAACTTACTGACGAGCAACGACGACAGATGATAGATTTAGTGACAGAGTACAAGGACATTTTCTCCGACATCCCAGGAAAGACAGACAGAATAGAGCATTCTATCATTCTGACTGATAACACCCCTATCAAATGTCGACCTTATTCCATCCCTCTAAATTATAGGGCAAATCTCGACAAAGAACTACTATCTCTTGAGTCGAGTGGAATAATTCAAAGATCACAGTCGGAATATTCCTTTCCTATCGTTCTTGTCGCCAAAAAGGACTCAACAATTCGCCTCTGCGTCGATTATCGACGTCTAAACAGAGTGACAAAGATCGATGCTGAGCCAATTCCAGCATGCGAGGATTTGATTCTAGATATGTCTACATCTCGTATATTTTCTAAACTTGATCTCACTCGAGGCTACTGGCAAGTCCCGATGCAACAAAATTCAATTTCTTTGACAGCTTTTTCCACACCTCTAGGACTCTATGAGTGGCGCTTTCTTCCTTTTGGCCTTCGTAATGCTCCTGCCACTTTTGTACGTCTTACTAGAGATCTACTCCACGGGGTACCCAATACATCTACATACATAGATGACATATGTGTACATACTGAAGACTGGACGTCACACCTACAGAAACTTAGACATGTCTTCGACAGGTTACGATTATTCGGTCTTACCGTCAAACCAACTAAGGTTGAGTTGGGCATGGAACAAATTGACTTCCTAGGCCATACCATCTGCAGAGGCCAACTCAAAACAGACGAGAAAATAGTCACAAAGATTCTAAACTTGACTATGCCAACGACCAAGAAACAGGTCAGAAGTCTGCTTGGTCTTGTAAACTACTATAGTAAATTTATTCCCAATCTGGCGGAAATTACCAGTGTTTTTTCCAATATTTTGAAAGCTTCGGCTAAATTGGATGTGAAAGATGCAACGTTAATTGGAACGTTATCAAAGTTGAAATATCTATTCAGTGTACCACCTATATTGCGATTACCTAATAAAGATCTTACCTATTTTCTCCGCATAGACGCAAGTGCGATTGCCATATCTGGTATATTAGGCCAGTTTTACGATGGGAGGTTCCACCCAGTGATGTTCGTAAGCCGGAAAGTTACCCCAGCTGAATCAAGATACTCAGCATCTGAATTGGAGGGCCTTAGCGTAATCTATTGCGTTAGAAAACTGCATAGGTTTTTGGCAGGTACAGAGTTTGTAATCCAGTCCGACAACTCTCCCCTTGCGGTAATGCAGTCTGGCATCCCTCAAAACAACAGGATCTACAGATGGTCCTTAATATTGGCAAACTATGCCTTTACAATCCAACATTTGAAGGGATCATTGAACTCGTTGGCAGACGTCTTAAGTAGACCTTCAGATATACCAGATACCTGAAGTGCAGGAAAAGAACGACGACTTATCACCAGAAACAGTGACACTGTAGCTATTAATGAAATCAGTGCCGTGTGTGATAGAAAAGTTACACTTTAAGTACGTTCTGTAAGTGCGTTAATATCGCCAGTCTACTGAACTGTGTACAGAAAACAGTGCCAGTATGAGTAAATGAACAGGCACATTAGTAACATTGTTACAGCGCTAACACATAGATAAGCCTTAATTACATCGAAAGTGTTAGACTTGAACCTACATAAACTAGTAGGGAACGTTATATATAGACACTATCCTGAAAGGAGAGCAGATAATACTGTGGTGAAATTGAACTAGGTTAATGAAACTAGTCTACCAGGAACAGTGCTCGAACATTAAACAGAAAGGACCCATTTGGAAAGGACGACGTTAGTGTAATTATATAGTAACGTAATTGTGATATGTATATTACATTGTGTTTTTTTTTAAACAGTGCGCATAACCTCATTGTGTATAGATATAAGTGAATTGCAAATGTTCAATTAATTGTATGACGTTATTTATGTTAGTTCATAGGTATAAATCATCCACATTTACTTAAAAACAGCATTTAATTTAACACCTACGTTAGAAATGTAATTATTAGACATTACTTTATCACATCACCATGTAAACATAATCATTTAGAGATTAATTTCCTTAAGACATCATTTCTAAACTAACCCAACCATTAGAAAATTAACATCATTTCATTTACCGATAATACTATAAGGTAACTAACCCACTTTGCTTAGAGATAGTTAATTAATTAGGTTATTTCCCTTAGGTTAATTTAGAACAGCACACGAAATTACTATAGCTTAGATTAGTTAGTAACACATGATCGGTAACTAACCATCATTGCAAACGTGTATAATATGTTGTATAGATATGACGCGTGCAAACTCATAGCACAGTCATGTGGCGTGAAGACTAGTACGATTCAGCCAATCATTTATTGTAAATATGTATTGTTCATTTATGTAATATTATGAACCATATTTTAAAGACGTATGAATGTTTTATCATCACTATGGTATGAAAGTTGAGCGAAAGATGTATAGATGAGAGGAGTGAATGAAGACAAAGTAAACATTGAGTGAGAGAGAGAGAGAGAGAGAGATTTAGCGGAATTTTTTTTCTCCGCGCAAATCGTCTTATTATGACTTGTCTGCGTCGATCTGTGTAAGCAATGTGTTGTTCAGTTTAAGTGTGTAACTGCCATACATTAGAAATAGTAGTAGTAAATAGAGAAAGTACTTTGAGCATCTTAAAACGAAATTGTGGTCATAAATAAAATTAACCAACATTTGTAGCCACAATAATCCGATTTACGGCGCTCGAAGTAATACATACATGTAGAATAGAAACACAGACACATGTTAGCAAGGTATTTACATTGTCGTTTATTAGATAACACGCAAACAAACAGGAAAACAAACGCATAAAAGTTGCATTCACCATTTATTGCAAAGAACGGTAACTTAAAACAGGGGGACACAATAAATTCTTTAAAAAACCTGAAGGTAACATTGAAAATATTTATTCACAAACGGAAGTTAAAAGGTGAAGAGTAGAACATAGAGCATACGAGTTGGTACTAATAGTATAGGGGAACATGAACAGTCATGCTCATGTGTTGTTCTCTTAACAGAGACAACTTGTTGCGGGTTGTCATATTGGGCAATTTGAGGACAGGTCGAGACATAAGTCAACGGGTGAAAGTCAAAAGACATAGGGTCAAACGACGGAAGCCAGGACATAAGTCATAAGACAACGGTTCCGGATCAATACAATTCCCAAGAATATAATAGAGGTCTATAGCCAACTATATTGATGTGATGCACTACTCAATTAGCCGAGTGAATCAATATAACAGTGTGAAAGGGAAAAGAAGATAGTTTGTTCTATCCCCAGAAGAGATACTTAAACTGATGAGATCGTTGACAAAAAATTGGACAGCCAATTTTTCAATGACTAATACGTGTTACATACGGGAGTTAAACGGTTGTAACACTACACACAGAGGAGAGGAGTGTGTCAACGATCTACACACAGGGGCTTAGAGAGTTAAGACGGAGCTATACAGAGAATACTAGACAGGAGAGACACAGGCACTATATTTAGCTTGACAACAGGACACAAGTGTGTCAACGACGAGAGCATTAAGTGCGTATGAGCGAGAGTATAGGAAACTCGCCTCTCGACGAGTAACTGGGGAATACCAGTTACAATAGTTAACTGACCAAGCGTGCTGGGACTCTACGCACGCAGAACTCGTCAGCGCACGCAGGACTGAATGTCCGAAGTTGAACGCGCAACTAGAAGCGTGCCTCAGACGGGGGACAAGGACTGAGAGAGAATAGACGTGTTCGCTAGGAACCATATGTAGTTTATAGACAATAGTGTTAGCTAGACCTTAGATTCCAATTAGTGAATAGTATCATTATTTCCACCTCTTCATTGCATGTGTGAAACATACCATGTTGTTGATTATCTATGAAGTAATACGCTCGCCGAGCTTGTGTGTCATAAGCTCTAAATAAAAATGTATCCTTTTGCAAACCACACGAGTTATTGATTCGTGTTGTGCAAAAGTAGGGAGTCCTGAATAACCTGTCGCAAGTAGGTTGTTGACAACATCTGTCCGGGGTTGTTTTGTTGCGTGAACTGCTTTTCGGAGGGAAAATGGCGTGGTTGGCTAGGAAACATCTAGAAACAGAACAACATCTAGAAACATCGAGACTTTGAAGGCGAACATCTGGTTGGGAAAGTGACTGCCAATTCCATAAGGATGAACTGTGCTTCGTTGAGGACTTTTGTGGTGACATTCTGTCGGCGGCATTAGGCACAGCGCGCCTGAGGGGGGGGGGGGGGGGGGGGGCGTTGTTTGTTCAGACTCCTGTCTCTTCACTGTTCACATGGGGCAGTGGGGAAAATTTTATGTGATATTCACTGGCACGGGAACGGAGCATATTGGGGACGACCATTTGCTGTGATGTTGGAACCGTAATTAACGACTAATAATGGCTGCCTTCCTCATGCTATTTTTCTCGCAATCTAGCCAGTTTTCACCAAGTTTTCTAATTTATTTCTTCTCTAAACGTGACCAAGAATGTTGACTGTCTACGTCTAATATCTCTAATCAGTTTTAAATTGTCATTTATTTCTTGTAGGACTTGGTCATTAGTTTTTCTGTCTGTCCGTGGTAATCTTTGCATTTTCCTAAGAAACCACATTTCCACAGTCAACAGATGTTTTTTCAGCCTGTTTGCTCATTGTCCACGCCTCAAATCTATACCAAACCTCAGATTCTATATAGCACCTCAACACTTTGTTTTCCTCGTTGCAAATGGCATATTTTTATTGGTCAGTATGTTTTCCTTCTTACAAAAGGCTACCTTCGCCATGGCGCTTCTTGTTCTTATCTCTCCAAGACATTTCCCATCAAATGATATGATTGCTCCGAGGTAATTGTTACAATTCAGTTGTT
>JACEFZ010009246.1:0-15000 GCA_014155875.1 Cepaea nemoralis | reverse complement strand
CACACGGAATGACACTATCCAGTGCCGCCCACCGGGCGCTGGAACGCAAATTATTCCTCCCCACGACGCTTGACGGCAGAAGTGGAAGATGATGATGATGATGATGATGATGATGATGATGATGATGATGATGATGATGATGATGATGATGATGATGATGATGATGATGCAGTTATTACACAGACATTTAGGGAATTTTTCTGCATTTGACGTCTTGGGTCTTCGCTGTGTTTGCAAATGTGAAAGAAAACACACAATGCACCTTGTAAATACACACTGTTATTGTGCGAAATAAAACCTCATTAAACGGAAGACATGTGAATAAAATAGTCAAAAGAGACAGAAAAGCATCATCATCATCATCATCATCATCATCATCATCATCATGTGCCATGCCAGTAAGCGTGGGCGGTCATGTCTCGCCATCTCACTCGATCACCAGAGTCGTGGATGACCTCAGTGTTCTTGTCTCTACCATGCCATGTGGTTAGGCCACCATTATTTCTCTGCCTTCCTCTTGTTATTTTCCCCTCAATTTTGCCAGTTGTTACCAAATTCTCCAATTTATTTCTTCTCATAACGTGACCAGAAATGTTGACTATCTACGTCTAATTTCTCCAATCAGTTTACAATTATAATTTGTTTCTTGTAGGACTTGCTTATTGGTTTTTCTGCCTGTTCGTGGTTTTCTTTGCATTTTCCTAAGAAACCATATTTCTACAGCCTTCAGATGTTATTTCAGCTGTTAGCTCATTGTTCACGCTTCACATCCATGCAAAAGTACAGGTTCTATGTAGCACCTCAACACCCTTTTTCTCGATGGTCAGTATGTTTTTCCTAAACGTGTACTCCACCTTGCCCAAGGGTGTCTAGTAGGCTAGCGGAGGGAAGGGGGCACCTTTCCTCTCCTTTGATTGGGATACCCATACCTCTGCCACCCAGTATAATAACATAACTGTCATTTCAGGGGGACATTACTAATAATAGTATACATGTATTATGTGATTTAAATAACTGAGTATTATTTATTACATTTTGATATAATTTACATAGACGTTAACGTCAGTTATGTGCATCAGAAATAATGGAGTAATAATTTTAGGCTATCTTTAAAGTTTTTGTAAAAGTGAAGGCTTTATTTTAGACATTTGAGAATTTTATAAAGCCTTTTTCTATTTCCCCTCGATGTTATATTAAAGGTCTTATACTTTCAAACATCACAATTACTCATGGGAAACAAAGACATTTTTTGACAGGCCTGTAATGGGCCAAACATTCTAATTATTCAGCGCCTGGTATTGTCATATTGGAGGGGTATATGCCAGGGAAGAGAGGAAGATGAAGGTCAAAGAGACGATGGGTGCATGATGTGGCGGATAATATCCAGATGAGTGTATCGGACGCGGGATATCTTGTTTATGATCGAGAGGATTTCCGGAAGGTTGTTATGGAGCGAGGTTCTACAGAATGAATGAATGAATGAATGAATGTACTGTTATCCAATGCAGCTAACTTCATGCATTCCTTTGACTTGTACTCTCTCTCTCTCTCGTTCTCTCTCGTTCTCTCTCGCTCTCTCTCTCTCTCTCTCTCTCTCTCTCTCTCTCTCTCTCTCTCTCTCTCTCTCTCTCTCTCTCTCTCTCTCGTGTGAACGCTCAGACAAACTCCATGTATGTTTGTTTTGTAGTTTACTTTGTAAAATGGGATGCTTATTGGGATGTTCAATGTATGGAAAATTGTGTAGGTACATACCATTTTCAGAAAGCAATGGTGAATGAGAATAATTGGGGTATGAAAGATTCAGTGATACTGCTAAACTTGTTTAAATAAAATTAAGTGTGAATGAGAAGAATTTCTATTGAAAGATTTTAGTATACATTAGAGTAAATGATTACTTCACCACCATCATCAACACGTAATATGTAGGTAATTACACCATGCCATGAATGTAATATTATCATGTGTATATGAATGAATGAAATGGACTGGAGAACTTAGTGACAGCTGGCAAGATCGAAGGGAACAGACCAAGAGGAAGACCGAGAGGAAAATACCTGGATGGCTTGGCCACATGGCATGGACGAGACAGGAACACTGAGCTGATCCACGAATCTGGTGATCGAGTGAAATGGCGAATCATGACCGCCCACGCTTTCCGGCATGGCACATGATTGATTGATTGATTGATATGAATGTATATGTTGTATTCGAAAATGTAAACACACACACACACACACACACACCCACACACACACACACACACACAATGCACCTTGTAAATACAAACTGCTTTGTACGAAATAATCGTTTATGTTAAAAAACAAAACAACAAATGTAAAAATAACCACACAAAAAAACAAAACAAATGCAGCACTTTGGGTTGTTTCACGGCATGGTGGCTAAGATCAAAGTGTAGTATCTGTTCTTGTATGACGTCAGTGATTAAGGGTAGACTGACTTATCTGCACTTGATCTGGCCATGGCCACCAGCAGAGGTGGTCATCACAATGACATACAGGGACTTGGAACCTCATGGGACGGCTCTTGCTCCTGGGGAACCCTGAGCCCTAAAAATTAGCAAATTTTTAATATTCAGGACACTCAAACACAAATGTTTACAGCTATGTTCATAAGCAATGGGTAAGTGTTTCCCTCCTTAATTAACATATGATACATGCAATTATCGCTGTTTTTTTTTAAACATTGTTATTATTATTTCATTCAGAAAACAAAAGTGTGATGGACCTGTTTCAGGCCATATACCTTGGATGGGATGGGACAGACAAATATGTCCCATGGACAAGCCTGCCGGTAGGCGTGGGCGGTCATGTCTCGCCATCTCACTCGATCACTAGAGTCGTGGATCACCTCAGTGTTCTTGTCTCAACCATGCCACGGGTCAAGCCATCCAGCTATTTACTTCTCTGCATTCCTCTTGTTCTTTTCCCTTCAATCTTGCCAGTTGTCACCAAGTTCTCCAGGTTATTTCTTCTCATAACTTGACCAAAAATGTTGACTGTCTACGTGTAATGTCTCTAATCATTTTACAATTTTCATTTGTTTTTTTGTAGGACGTGATCATTGGTTTTTCTGTCTGTCCATGGTATTCTTTGCATTTGCCTAAGAAACAACAGTTTCCACAGCCATCAGATGTTTTTGCAGCCTGTTTGCTCATTGTTCCACTGCCTCAAATCTATTCAAAAGCACAGGTTCTATGTAGCACCTCAACACTCTTTTTCTCGTTGCAAATGCATATATTTATTGATCAGTATGTTTTCCTTCTTAATTTAGTTGAGTTTAGTCAACAGATCAACATCACGGCACACGGATGTAACCCATAAGTGCTCTGTTCTACCCCTAACTCAAACCTGAGTACAGAGAATCTCAGTTCAGTGTACGAACTCCGTAGCACCGGCAAGGATCCTAAAATACTTTGGGTAAATCTTTAATCTATGTGGACGATATACTAATTATCACTACAGACGAGCTACAAGCAACGTCGTTCCAGGCCACAATGAACGGGACACATAAAAACATCTCTCTATCTATGGAACACGAACACAACGAAACGTTGCCGTTTCTAGATATCCTAATGAGAAGTAGAGCAGACGGCACAAATCAAAGATCAGCGTACCGTAAAGAAACATGGACTGGCCAATACTTAAATTTGCAGAGCTTCGCACCTGTCCAGTACAAAAGGGGATTAGTACGGACCCTGTTTGACCGTGCTAGGAAGATATGCACCCAGGACACACTGACAGAGGAATTTGAAACCTTAATTTGAATGCCTTAAACCTGAATGGGTACTCCACAGGATTTATAAAGCGCCACTGCCAACAGCCCAAACCTAAACCAGAAGTAACTACAGTCCCTAAACTCAAGGTATTCATCCAGCTAAACTTCCGAGGAGATGACGTAATGCAACGTCTGCGGGACCGGCTCATCACAGTAGTCGGGCAAACATTCTGTGCTGCAGCTCTAGTCATCAGGTACAGAACCAATCCCCATCCCAGCAGCAAAAGAACCTGCAGCTTTGTACGCAAAATCAAATTATATTTACCAATTTACTTGCAGATGCGTGGTCATCTACATAGGTAGAACTTAGCGACAGTTACATTGCAGGGTTTCGGAACACATTCCGAATTGGGTGGACAAGATATTACACACAGAAGATGGTAGCCTAGGCAGGCTGACACACCGGAACAGTCCTGCTTCATCGGTCGCGAGACATGTGCTCGAGAGCGGTCACGTGGTTGAAAGAGACAGTGCCTTCCGTGTGTTGTTCAACACACAAAGTAGTCGATTGTTAAAGTTTGCTGGAGCTATAATAATCAACCTTCGTAAGCCGTCCTTGTGCAAGCAAAAAGACATGTTAGTCAGTTTAAAATTACCCACTCTGACTTACCCCACAATGAAGTAAAGCTATAAGGATGGGACTGATTTCATTTGGAGGGGATGGGTTCTTGGAAGCCAAAGTGACCCATAGTAGCTCTGGAAATCTAGGAGTTTTCGCAGGAAAATTAATGTCTTCCCTCCAAAATCTTCCTTCCCGAAAAGGAGAAACTTAATTAGCTCGAGAGTCCCCCACCTATGATCATTTTCCCTTTTAGGTGAAATGGTCACAGGAATTAATAAAATGTAAAGTTCCCTTTCCTGAGTAACCTGGAACCTGGGAGATTCCAATAGGACAGAATTTAGCTGTCTATTAGTGTTTACCCAGTCACCTGTAGTTCCAGATACTACCTTTATGTGAAGTAGTTTCACTAACTAAACACATAGATAATAAAATGTTTCGCTACACCACAATGGACTTGACAGAAGAATGCAGGAACAGTTAATTTGGTTTATTAATCAAAATAAAAAGCTGTGGAAGTAACCAGTGATGCGTTATGACATATGAACAAACATATTAGTCTACAGGATCAGGTTCCAAAAACACAATGGAGATTAGAACTCCTGAAAAGATCTATTGTTGTTCTGGCATTTCATCACTGGACCACTCTGGACCACCTAACAATGTCTCTGCACTATAACACTGTTCTTTTTGTGAAATTTCCATGAATCTGTAAGTGATTTGGAAAAAACAAATCTACACATATTCCGGAGAACTTTCTGGAATGAATAACTTATGATAACAGTTCTTTCGTATGACGTTGTCTATCAGACTTCAGCTTTAAATTAGTAATTTGCAAGTCTCTTGTGAATTATAAAATTGATCCAAATGATCTTCGAAAGTCTCTTTAATCAGATTATGTCACTTCTCCAGGAAGCAAAGCTCAGTTTTGGGCACAGTTCAATGAAGACTTTTGATCAGATCAACTCCTGACAACAGATCTCTTGTGCACATAATTCTTACTGAGCAGCTCATGATTTGCAGTCCCATGGTACATTATTGGACAATGATCTGCAACTCTGGATCATGACAATCTGCGAGCACCGCCATCCTCACCTGAGGTGGATAAACATTGTGAACACATTTATATCTAGCCAAAGGATGATAATTCTCCAGTGAACAAGAATGAAAAGGGTTTACAGACATGAGTTACAGAAGGTAGCAGATTCAGGAAGTACCTACAAGTCAAGAGCTACAGTGTCTCTCCTTGTAATGGCATTAGACATCAGCAATTATATTGGGCAAGCTTTCTTTTTGTCGTATATTATGAAGGGACTGGCAATCACTAAAGTGCATGACCCATCTCTGTTAAAGGTAGCTGGGCCCCATCCTCTTCTTATATGTAAATAGATCAAGAATACGACCCTTGAAAGATTTACAGACTCGGATTTCTTAAAGTGTCTAAGGGTGTGTGGTCCTCTTTTAATAGAAAAAGCAATCACTAGGTTTGTCCCCTGTCCTTCCACCTGGTATTTAATGGTATAGCTCACGAACCCCCTACTTCCATCTCAAGAAATGTTCTGAAAAGACTTTCTCAATAAGAATCAGGTGCAATATAACATGGATTTGGAACAGTTAAAGATGAAGAGTCTCCTGTTCTCTTTCTTTAATTAAGAATTTATCTTATGTGAATGTGTATTTGTTAATTAAACATTAAACAAACACAAGTGAGCATTGAGACATGTTCTACACAACAAGATAGAGATTTTTCCCACAGATAGTTTGGACTGACAAATTAAATGGAAGAGTTCTTCACATTTAAACAAATTTATTGACTGTGCCAGTGTCTTTTGGCCTATTTGACATTTTCTTCTTTTTTTTCATCAGCTGTTGACATGTACAGAATGAAATAGAAAAATCTTTCATAGGACCAAATATAGTCAGTCAATAAATAATAACATTCATTGTATAGTGAGATATTTTAACTACCAAATGTGTTATAGTTAAGAAGTTATACATCCAACAATAAATCAAGAAAATCATTTCCTGAGAGGGTGAAGTTTGTGTGAGTGATAAGAAAACCTGGTGTGATGAGATGTGGATAAGCCTGGGTCCATGGTCTGATGGATCCACTTCAGGTTGAGCCAGTTTAGCTTCACTGAAAGTCTTCTCATTCTCTGCTTAAGGCTGGAGTCATCTGCCATCACAGGTGTTGATCATCTCGTTCACTCCTCTTCCCTCTTTGTTGGTTAGGTGTGGCACCAAGACATCACTGTTTAAAATTCATACAGGTATGTATAATCCTTTACAGCATGTTCAGAGTGTGAACACAACATAACAAAACAAAATTGATAAGATCAGAAGAAGTATTGTGTTACTTTGGGGTGGGTCAGAGATTATTACACTGGATGCAGCTTCTGGTGTCTGATACCTGCTGTATGCATTTCCTCAGTGGACCTGTAGTTCAGTGAGTAGTGTACAGTCAGACACAGATAAGAGTGATAATGTGATGTTCCCTGAATCATGGTAATCAAGCTGACAGGCAAGATCAACACAAGTATGAGATGCATTTGTATAAATGGCATACATTTAAACATCCACATTACTCTATTTGTTCTACATGGTGTATATAATTGTTTATCTGTACTTTCCAAGGCAACTACTTGTCTTCCCCTTCTTATTCTAAATCATTTCCTTGTTCCTGCCGTTGTGGTGTGGAGTTGTGTGGTGTGAAGTGTATTGTGTTGAGTTAACTTCTGTTGTGTGGAGTTCCATAGCTTGTACTACTTGTCCTCACATCTACATCAGTTAATATGATTTTAACTCATCTAGTGTGCTTTTATTGTGGTTCATGTCCAACATACAGAATTTCTGAAGTGTATTTGTTACAAAATGTAATCTATACAAGGTCATGACACAATATATTAGAAAAAAATTATTACTTAAAGTATTTTTCCCTAATACTCTCCTCCTCTCTGTCTACATATACTTCTCCCACATCTTTTACCAGTGCACATCATGTCTATTCCGTTGGCGATCACGGTTGGCTATAGACCAAGGTAATTTTCACCCTTTAGTCTGAGCAGATTAAGTAGGTCGGCTATCACAAAGGGCGTGTGTGAACGTAAACCTATTTTAAGCAATGCAGTTGATGTAATGCGTTGTCTAAATAAAATCTGACACATGAATAAACTAATTTCTATCAAATACTATTTGTTTTCAATTCGTAAAGAGAAAAGGAAGAGTATAATTCCTGTTTCAGTTCTTTAGATTGCAAAATAGACAGAATTAAGTACATTTTTAAAGAGAGGTAGTGTTTCGTTTGCACCAGCTGACTGCCTCTGCAGAACGTTTTTTCTAGAAGTTTTTGATGAAAAGCATTTGAGTGCATTGGAAATTTTCATCTCGTACATTATTCTGTGATAGATTATAGTCATATGCACATAGTGAAGTTGTTAGATGTAGTGTAGAAAGTCAGAGTTTTGCAGTTTTGAGAAATTATAAGATGTCGGTTTCGCCGGGGAAGTGGCGCCAGTATTAAGTTGCGATCGGCAGTTTTTCACATTTTTCAGAGATTTATTTTATCAAAAATACAATTCATATGACGCACAACACTGGATACCTTTACTTTATACATCTTGGTACCACTTAGATCTGAGAATCACAAGCTTACCTCAGACTAGATCAAACTGCCTGTTGTAAAAGTTTGAAAGTTGGACAACACATAGCTTTGGCGACTGCTCGCTCGCTCTGAAGTCATAGAAGTGCGCAGTTTTATTAAAGCGGCGCCCAAGCTGGAGGACGCTATATCCACGTGATGTGTCTCTACCATTCACATTCTATTCTGTTGACGCTAACTTTTCTATTATTATCCTGGCATCTGTCTGTCATTAGTATCGCTTAGTGAGTTCGATTTTCTACGGTGCTGTAATTGTTTTGATAATCTCTGGGTTGCTGTGTAACGTTGACGCGCTGTAAAATGATGGATATGTGAATATGTAACACTTTTTACTGCACTTTGCCACATATCAGTCACTGACATACAGCAGACTGAGAAAGGCTGAAGGGAGCTTCACTAAAAGACGCACCGAATGATACAATGATAGAATGTGCAGGGAAACTAAGGAGATGCGTCACACGTCAACAAACAAGTACGCTGTGCCACTGTCTTGGGATTAGGACGTGTGTGAGATTCTGAGGAGTCAATGTCGTGGACCAGATTGGATATTCTTATGCAGGTATAGCTAATATTCAAGTGGACGACGGGAGGAGTCACTTGCTGGGATCGAAAGACATGGACCCAGGAGCGAGATGAATATAATTAGAGGATACTGACACGGAACAAACGAACACAGGAATGAAAACCAGAATGAGCGCTGAGGTAGAGGTTAAGGACACATGAGCATGGCAATTCGAGCTGCTCGTAATAGATGCTGATCCTGCCTTAGGGACACCCTATAGAGACGAAGAATTGTGTATTGCAACATTGTTTATACGCCCAAATAAACAGGTGTATTTTAATGCTTTATCGTCAGAACCGCATCTGTGAGTTTTCGTTGCCAACTTCAGTTTGATGTTGAGTGTTTTTGTTTACCCTGGAGGCGAGCCAAATTTCAACAATACCTCGGGTGGATTCTTATAATTGAGAGGGATCGCACTTCGAGACATATGGGGACTCTTACCGGCCAAGTAAATTACAGCAGTGACCTTACGAGATTCACAAATGAATAATGAAGCCTGGACGGCGAGAATATGTCAAGAAACTGTGCACGGAAAGAAAGCTTGCACACCAAACTTCAATGTGACGCACCACGCGACATTCGGCGGAAATGATAACGCCCAATAAAACGCTGGAATATCCACAGTTGAAAACACAGAGCAAACGTTACAAATTACAATAATATAAGGATTGCTGAAAGATCTACAACAGAAGGTAAGGAGGAACTTTAATATACCTCTTAGATCTCGCACACACATCGAGATTTTTTCGAGAACTTACGTGCCAGACAGTAGTCAATAAACATTTATAACAGCATTAATAGTTACTACAGTCTACAGCAATATTTACACAGCAAGTAAGTAGCGGTATACCCAAGTCTGAAATGCAGATATATAATTATACAGCTACTGAATTGTCAACACTACAACTACAAATGCATCTATGAAATAGTCGCCAACGCACATATATTTATCATCTACAAGATCAAATAGAAATTACATGCAATTAACAGTTTGCACAGTTACGTTCGCATCAGATATAAATAAGTTTTTGCGCACTATTGCACGGATGTAAATATAACAGAATTGACAGCACATATTTAAAGAATATTTATGTAAATTATTAGGAAATTGAAATTGAAAAGTGCAATACTAGTTAAGATCTTTAGAACTTATAAACAAAATGGTGTCTGAGGAAAGTATTTAATTATATTAGACAGAGTGTGATCAAAAGATGAAGTATATCTTGGCATACTTATGCATCACATCAGGAGAGTAGGTCATAACCGGACACTGTACTGTTAATGATAACAACATTTATTGAACGCATATCTGATAGCCTGGATACATCGTTTCCGAGGACAACATAGAAACTAGAACACCAACACCACCTTCTTCACACCACCGGACATATATGAATTCACAGTAACGAACACACTGTATACACGCGTACCATTGTTCTGGACAGACATGACACATTCGTTCATGGAAAATCTGGGACATTGTCACTAGGTGGTGAAGACATTGAAGCAATATAATGACATTGAACCGACACCTTACTTTACCGGCATCGACGCACGTTCGTCAGGAACTTATGATGATCTGGAACCAGGAGTTTCGCAAATAGCGTCGATACGTATCAACTTCACTGCAAGCGATTACTGTCATCAAACGACACTCAAGTACGTGACGTGCACCACTAGTGGACAAGGCACATATTACACACGAGCAGCCACCCATTACAGGGATCATACGCGCAGATACTACAAGAACCAGTCGGCCAAGATCATCCATAATACCACAGCCGGCTAAGCACTTCTCTGAAGTCGGCCACGGACTTCATTACCCAACGCCAACAACTGTCAAGAAGGCCAGTATATTTTTCCTATTTGTTGACTGTTGTATACATTCGGTTAACGGGGTGCAACTTAACGTTAAATAAGTAAAAATAGCTAAGTTAACACAAAAAATTAGTTAATATTATTGTGCGAATTTAAGAAGATACGTGTATACTTGCAATTGTCAGATTGATACGAAGCTATTTGTATCAATTTGACGTATTATAAGTATCTGTATCTATAGCTAGAGTAGTAGTTAGTATACGTATTGTCTTTTATAAGGACGAATAGGGTTTACGTCACTTTTCACTCGTTCTCTCATAACTGTTACTTGTCTGTTGTTATTATATTCTTTATAACGGAATATATTTTTAATACTAATTTCTGTTATTTACATATTAGTATCACTTAAGATATATATATATATATAGCAAGAAGTTGCTGAATTTCCTTATTGTTCAATTTTACATTGCTGTTGAGTTGCAGTTCACATTTTGTTCAGCAGTTGTTATATTGATTGTCTACTCTGAATCGAACATATTTGCATTTTTTGCATTGTTATATCATATTTCAGCTAGATAATTTATTACACAGGTAGGACAAGATGTTGTCGGTATTTCGAGAATACATAAAGATAGGTAAGACGTATGGTTTAACCGGTTCAGAACTCAGGAATTTTGCAATACAAAAACTGAAAAATTGGAGAATTTGGTAAAAGAGCAGAAAAGGAAGCAGGGACAAAGATATGAAACAAGCACTATGTTCATCATTGACGATGACGAAAACATAGAAAACTCGCAATTAGAACAGATCACACCAACTGGTGACGAAAACGATATAACTCAAATGTGTGATAACACAACGATAAAGAATTGCGAATACCAAGATTTGCACAAAGTAAATGAACCCAAACATGAAAGAAATAACTGATACTCAAAAACAAATCAACGTGATTACATGTCTCTCAATGACATTTTCTAAAACATCCTAAAAAGAGAGTAAAGGTTACACGTACTCAGTACAAACAACAGAGACAACATAACTAAAGTGTTGCCTAAACAACGGCAATGGAATTTGATAACAATAATGATTGCTCAGATCATAACTTTAGCGAAGTCAACCATGACACAGGTTGAATATGTTGTCATAAAGACTTATTTTCGTTCAAAAATATATGTTATGTGCAACAGTATATATATATACGCACAGCTCTAGGAACATTATACAACGGTTTCTTACGAACAAAAGACATATCGTGAACATGCATACAAGGGGCAAGAAATATATTAACATACATACGCACAGAAGTCAAGAAGTATGTCACAAACGTACACACAGAAGTCAGGAGGTGTATTACACACATACACGCTGAAGTTAAAAAGTATGCCACAAACATGTACGCACAATCATAGAAATACATTGCTTGCGGCATTGCGACTATCTACTCACAAGTCAAGAAACTTATAGGTTGGTTAACAGAAACCAAGAAATACACCACAAACATTTGTACGCAAATCAAAACAAAGGTTGTAAACGTTAGCGTGTGGGTAAAGATATACTTTACGAACTTGATAAGCAAATACAAAGAACATTACAGAAAACAAAATACACTTATCTTTGCTTTGTTGTCTCACTTCTGGTACAGATTTACCAAACATACCTCATTGCAGCGTACGCATTACAGAGGATACACAAGACTGAAAACAATTACATTGTTCCAATCAATAAAGTTACAATGTACAAATATTGGCATGCGTGCAGAAGAAAGATTCTATAGATTTGAAACGAAGAAAGAAAAAAAGAAAATGAATGAAAGAAAGAAGAAAAGAAAAGAAGAAAAATAAAATGGGATGAAAGTGTTAGGTTCATAGCAACACTACAGACACATTAGAGTCTTATTACTTAATTATCCCAGATATCACTGTGTAAAGTTATACTTGTTAGAATTTTCTCACTATCTCTCTACACTTAAGTGTGTGAAAATGTGTTGATTCTTTATTCTACAGATAAGTGTTCTTAACTATATCCTTATTAGAGAACTTGATAAGTTTATGAAGATCAAGTATCATATTATATTTCTGAGTTATTTTCTTAGAGGTCTCGAGTCTTTAAGATATATGATTCTTCACAAGATTATATATTGTTCTTAGATTGTTAGAAACGTTTTAAGATATATATTGTTCTTAGATTGTTAGAAACGTGTTAAGATATATGTTACACATTGCACCTAGTTGATTAGTAATGTACATAGCAGGCAACTGGAAAAATAATACAGTAATTATTATTATATAGTGTAGTCGGATAGATACATGTACGTATTTTCATTGTTGGCAGAGGCATCATAAAGTTGTTGGGACATAGTGCAACTGTCAAGTCTCGCATACTACATATCGAAGAACTGTTACCCTCGTCGGACATGGAGTCAACTGAATTGAGTCCAAGCGTGATGTTACGCTAATGACGTAACACTACTATTCCGGTTGATCATTAGAACCTGGTGTTACTTCACGGAATTCCTAAGTATCTTGAAAAAAAAACAGTTTACGTGATGGACATTAATATGTGAATATTATAATATTATAGAATGTATAATTAATTAGTTAATATTTAAGTCAGTTACATTAGAATTAATACATTAGATTATGTTGTTTGATAAGTAATGAGTGAATAGTTGATAATAATTGATATTAATTGATATGTATCAGTCATTTGTTAGAATATCCACATCCAATACGGCACTTGATAATATTAGAAATATCCCTTAAATTAGAAGGTGATCACCTACAGCCATTAAATGACAACGCAAGATATATGCATAGCCAGCGACAACGAGGATCGGCAACTGATACAGACGGCATGATACCGATTGATACTCTCGTCCACAACTCCGGGTTTTGACCTAGAGTGAGGACATTAGGGACTAATGGTATCATTAGTTGGTCCGGCCCTCCCATAGGCCGGCCACATGACGCTCACCGTGGGTGTGAGCAGGAGGGCATGCCCATCAGTAATTTTATTTATTTATTTATTTATTTTGAGGGTTATTAACGGGAACCATAATGTCATGTTCAGCAATTGATTCAGCTTAGATTGTCAGTGATGCTATTTGTCATGAGTAATAAATGTATATGTATATATGAATTAAATGATAATATCATTTAATTTGTAGGGCGGGGGGCATAATGCCACATATCAGTCATTGACATACAGCAGACTGAGAAAGGCTGAAGGGAGCTTCACTAAAAGAATGATACAATGATAGAATGTGCAGGGAAACTAAGGAGATGCGTCACACGTCAACAAACAAGTACGCTGGGCCACTGTCTTGGGATTAGGACGTGTGTGAGATTCTGAGGAGTCAATGTCGTGGACCAGATTGGATATTCTTATGCAGGTATAGCTAATATTCAAGTGGACGACGGGAGGAGTCACTTGCTGGGATCGAAAGACCATGGACCCAGGAGCGAGATGAATATAATTAGAGGATACTGACACGGAACAAACGAACACAGGAATGAAAACCAGAATGAGCGCTGAGGTAGAGGTTAAGGACACATGAGCATGGCAATTCGAGCTGCTCGTAATAGATGCTGATCCTGCCTTAGGGACACCCTATAGAGACGAAGAATTGTGTATTGCAACATTGTTTATACGCCCAAATAAACAGGTGTATTTTAATGCTTTATCGTCAGAACCGCATCTGTGAGTTTTCGTTGCCAACTTCAGTTTGATGTTGAGTGTTTTTGTTTACCCTGGAGGCGAGCCAAATTTCAACAATACCTCGGGTGGATTCTTATAATTGAGAGGGACCGCACTTCGAGGCACACTTGTACCTAGTGGCCTGTTGGCTGATGTTCTCACAGAGGACACAGACACAGTGACTGACAAGGCTAGAAAAGAATGATGGAGAGTAAATGATGAGATGTACACAGCATATCTGATCCCTACATAGTAATGGAACAGAATAGGATGATTGTTCATCTCATACATATTAACTCATGTTACCAATCAGTGCTGCCACCATTGATTTAGTCTGCCTGGATACTTTCCTGTTTGTACCCTCTCACCTCTTCTGTCATTTCCTTTACTTACTTCTTCTGACACTGGTGTGATATTTCCCCCTGACAGTTTAGAAGTGCTTATGCATGAAAGCATATTATGTCCTTTACTTACTCCGTCAAACAGGGTGATGGTTTAATCAACTACATTCCACATGTTGCATCAAAGTAATAATGTAGAAACATACATTAAATATTTCACTCTAAAGTTAATATAAGTAACATATAATTGGTATGAATATGGAGGTCTATGTGAAATGTTCCTTATGAGGATTTAAACTGCCTCTCATTCAATAACACACATATATATACAGAGTGAAAGAAAGATGAGACACCACATTGTACTCATTCTCTCAAACTATCACCATTCTTCTTTTATTCGTTCACTTCAGTGCCGGTGTTGGGCTGTTAGCTGGACTGTGGTTCGTCAGAGTGCTAAATGCTTGTTCGAATAAATCACAGCAGTATAAATGCTGGACCAGTCATGGATGCTAAACAGTTACACACACATTCTGTCTTCACGCCACGAACATATAAGATAAGAGGTAGATTT
>JACEFZ010009245.1:0-37168 GCA_014155875.1 Cepaea nemoralis | reverse complement strand
ATGTGATGTAAATGCATTGAAATGATTAAGTAAATACATTGAAACGATTAAGTAAATACATTGAAATGATTAAGTAAATACATTGAAATGATTACGTAAATACATTGAAATGATTAAGTAAATGCATTGAAATGATTAAGTAAATACATTGAAATGATTACGTAAATACATTGAAATGATTAAGTAAATGCATTGAAATGATTAAGTAAATGCATTGAAATGATTAAGTAAATACATTGAAATGATTACGTAAATACATTGAAATTATTAAGTAAATGCATTGAAATGATTAAGTAATGTAAGAAAAGAACCCAATTTATACGTTTTGTAAAGTGTTGGGTATATGTTGCTGGTCTCATATGTTTATAGACCAACTGGAACTCGAGGGATGAAAAAGTGTTTTCACTTACATACTATGGTACTTACACTGTTCTGTAAAAGTGTCCAACACACAGAGAATATCCGTCTGGCGAACGAGCTCTAGATTTACAACCTGTGCCTGCCAGGACAACAACTTCCAGCTGACCTCTGTATTATTGAAATGTATTCACGTCGAAGTCTGAAGTGTTTGGAGGAGCTACTAAATACACAAGGTTACATCGTCTGAAGAGATTAGGATGGGGTTTGGGGGAGAGGGATCGCGCAGTGGGTAGCACACATGCCTGGGAATCTCTGTGGCGAAGTAGTCAAGCCGTTTGACTCGGGCTCGGAAGGTTGTGGGTTCGATTCCAGACCACGTCCATAGGTTCACGAGTGAATTTTTTCGGAGACTCTTGAGGGTCGTCGCTAGAGCTGCGGAGTTCGTGCTTTGTGCGACGCTTTTCGCGCTGCGGAAAGAGACTGAGCCATATGGGATAAAACCCGATGCAATGTAGTCGACCCTGTCGACTTTTAGGAGACTTTTTAAGCGATACTTGCCTGTCTTCCCTGTTGTCATGTGTTAGGACCCCTGTCATGGCGGAGTAGTGTGTGTTGAGTGTTGTGTTGTGTGTGTTGTGTGTTGTTTGTGTGTATGTGTGTGTTGTGTATGTGTGTGTGTGTTTGTGTGTGTCTGTGTGTGTGTGTCTTTGTGTGTGTGTGTGTGTTGGTGTGTTGTGTGTGTGTGTGTGTGTGTTGTGTTTGTGTGTTGTGTGTTGTGTGTTTGTGTGTGTTGTGTGTGTGTCTGTGTGTGTGCGTGCGTGCGTGCGCGTATGTGCGCGTGCGAGTGCGCGTGTGCGTGTGTGTGTGCGTGTGTGTGTTATTTACATGTTCCTCCAGGTCTATTCAACCAAAAATGGGTAACTAGAAACGTCCCGGAATTTACAAAATACGGCCGACGAGATATTGAGAACATCTCCAATCGTGGGCCGATTGCTCTATACAAACATGGAACAAGCCCCATATACTCAGAGCGTCTCAACGTATGGACACTGATCCTTCAACGGGTATGGATTGTACGCTTGCTTACCAATACAGTGATCGGGATTCAATTCCCGGAAGTATCTGAATTTACATTTTTTCCGACAAGTGCGGCTCTGGGGTCGACACCGCCTCACATGTTGAGGCTTAGTCGGCAGTATGAGTGATTTGAGTATCAACTCATGCCTCTTATACCGAGGCTGGATCGACGGTGGAAGAGCATAAGTGATTTGAGTAGCACCTCATTGTTGAAACTGTCTATAAACTGTCTTGGAAGGGAATGAGGTATGTAGTATACCGGTCACCTTCACCCATTCCTAACACGGCCTATAATCTCTGACGGTATAACAATTCACACTCCAACGAGTCATCTGAAATGAGACTCAGTCAAACAGGTGTCGTTTCCACAATGAAGGATGGTAGCAATGGATCTCCAACACTGCCTCTCGTCGTGATTGTACATTCTGTTACACTGTTGTTCGTCCATCTCTTGATGTTATCTTCCACCTTTTATCGTTGTCTACCTTTTTCTCGTTTGCCTTGAACCTTACCCTTCGGTATCATCTCTTCTCATCTCATTTCGTTCCTCTTGTACCTTGAGGTGTCGAGGTGAAGTATAAACAGCGGGAGAGTGCCCGGTTATGGGTTTCATGTAAGGAAATTCCCATGGACAGCTATTCCCTTCGTCCATCGTTTACGTGGTCGGCCTCTTACTCTGCTTCCATCTGGTCTGTACATCACTGCTTGTTGTGGTATACTGTTAGTTGGTACCCAACTTGCCAATGGCAAATTGCAAATGACCAAACCATTTGACTTGCTACCTTGTAATAAAATCTAGTGCAGCTTTAACCCCCACTTTAGTCCTGATTTCTTTCATTTCTGATTTTCTCTCTTCTTGATACATTGAGTATTCTTTTCAGGAATCTCATTTCTGTTGTTGTGATTTTTCTTTTCTCTTTTTCTGACAATGTCCAGGTTTTGCATTGATAGCATAAAGTTGGTAGGAACATTGTGTTGTAAAACGCTTTCTTAGTAACAACTGATACGTGTTTGTTCTTTAGTATTGGTGCTATTTGTCCAATGGGTTGATTTGCATTACTGCATCTATTTTCGATCTCATCTTCTGATTTGCCATTTGATGATATTATACTTCCTAGTTACCTGAAGGTCTTTACTTGTTTCAGAGGATGTTCGTTTAGGTGAATCGTTCTTGTTTTTTTCTTCTTTGGTTATCATTATTTCTTCTGTTTTACTTGTGCTACTTTTCATGATTTTCATGTTGTTACCTACTCGTTTCGTTTAGACTGTTCATGTTGTGTTGTAATTCTGCTTCTGATTTTGCTATTAGTGCTTGATCGTCCACACAAAGAAGTTCTTTAATGGTGTAATTTTACGATTGTTCTTCTTCTGTGTTCTCGTCATGCGGTGTTCTGTATGTTTTTATAATGTTATGTAGAATGGGACTGTGTTTACCGTTTATGGATGCACTTTAACGATATAGGTTTCAGAGGTCGTCCTAAGCGACGTCCCATATCTTCCGTGGGATTATATATATATATATATATATATATATATATATATATATATATATATATATATATATATATATATATATATATATATATATATATATATACTAGCTGACCCGGCCCGGCTTCGCCCAGGCCCTGGAGCGGATCTATCTATCTATCAGTCTGTCTGTCTGCTTGTTTGTCTGTCTGTCTGGCTGACCCGGCCCGGCTTCACCCAGTCCCTGGTGGGGAGCATCTCATGTAATTCATATAGGTAGTCATATAAGCTCTCCCGTTCCCGACTATCTGTCTGTCTGTCTATCTGTCTGTCTGTCTGTCTGTCTGACCGGGCCCGGCTTCACCCAGTCCCTGGTGGGGAGCATCTCATTTAATTCATATACGTAGTCATATAAGCTCTCCCGTTCCCGACTATCTGTTTGTCTGTCTATCTGTCTGTCTGTCTGTCCCGGCTTCACCCAGTCCCTGGTGGGGAGCATCTAATTTAATTCATATACGTAGTCATATAAGCTCTCCCGTTCCCGACTGTCTGTCTGTCTATCTGTCTGTCTGACCCGGCCCGGCTTCACCCAGTCCCTGGTGGGGAGCATGTCATCTAATTCATATAAGTAGTCAAATAAGCTTCCGTTCCCGACTATCTGTCTATCTATCTGACCCGGCGTGGTTTCGCCCAGCTCCTGGCGCACAGTAACTTAAATGAATGTCCTTCCACACACCATTCAATGAAAACTATAGAAAAAGATGGGTTACAATGTTATGCATTATGCATTATTTTTATGAAAACTTTGAAAATGCATTAAAGATTATATCATTATTTATTATAACTCATATGTCTGAAAATAACTATAGACAAAGAGTTTAACAATAGTGCAAGTAAGTCCAACAATATGACTATAAAGTATATAGAAATGTTATTAAAAGTTATGCCCCTTGAAATACCTTGTCTAGAGTGAAGTCCCCCTGCTATATAGACATTATATAATGAAAATGGAAAAGTAAATGTTATTAAATAAGTAGAAGATTTTACATTAAGAAATTATTATAGTCGGTTGCACAGGAATAAAAGGAAGACGTGTAGAAAATTTCATCTCAATCGGATGTACCGTTATCGAACGCATCCAATATATAAATCCCCACAAACAAAGCCACATTCTGTTTTATATATATATATATATATATATATATATATATATATATATATATATATATATATATATAAACCATTAGAGAACTCCTGTTTGCGGATGACCAAGCACTAATAGAAAATCAGAAGTTGAATTACAAGACCACATGAATAGTCTAAACGAAATGTGTAGGGAACATAACATGAAAATTAGCACAAGCAAAACAGAGGTAATGACTATAACTAAAGAAGGACAAACAATAATTCACCTAAACGAACACCCCTTGAAACAAGTAAAGAGTTTCAAGTACCTAGGAAGTATAATATCATCAAATGGCAGATCTGAACACGAGATCGAAAATAGGTGCAATAAGGCAAACCAACTCATTGGACAAATGGCACCAATACTAAAGAACAAACATGTATCAATAACTACTAAGAAAGCACTTTACAACACAATCTTCCTGCCAACTCTATACCAATGCCAAACCTGGACAATGACAGACAAAGAGAAAAGAAAAATCACAACAGAAATGAGGTTCTTGAGAAGAATACCCAATGTATCAAGAAGAGATAAGATCAGAAATGAAGAAATCAGGACTAAAGTGGGGGTTAAAGCAGCACTAGATGTTATCAGAAAGCAGCAAGTCAAATGGTTTGGCCATGCAAGTAGGTCACCAGTCAACAGCATACCACAACAGGCAATGATGTACAGACCAGATGGAATCAGAGGAAGAGGCCGACCACGTAAACGTTGGACGGAGGGAATAGCAGAGTCCATGGGAGTATCGATATATGGAGCCCACAATCGGGCACTCTCACGAAGTTTATACTTCACCTCGACACCGCAAGGTACAAGAGAAACATAATGAGATGAGATGATGATATATATATATATATATGAATTAAATTCCATTAAAGATTAAAAAAAGTATGCACAGACAAATCAGTGAGCTCACAGGAAGAAAAATAAGAATAAATACAGGGTGTTTGAAATCAAAAACAGGAAAGATATTATTGGAGGAAGGTGCTATAATGAAGAGGTGGAATGAGTATATAAGAGAATTATATAATGGAGAAAGGGATGAATTAACAGAAGAAAGTAACTTAGAAGGCCCACCTATTCTAAAAGAAGAAGTCACTGACGCTATGAAACATATGAAAAAAGGAAAAACAGGTGGGCCAGATGAAATCACAGTAGAAGAATTAGAAGTATTGGGAGAATTTGGGTAGATATATTAATCAAAATGCTAAATGATATTTACAACAGTGGATATTTACCGAGCGATATGGTAAAATCTGTATTTATAGCAATACCAAAGAGACCAGGGGCAATTGAATGTGAAGATTTTCGTACAATTAACCTCATAAACCATGTCACTAAGCTTCTACTCAGAATTATAATGAGAAGAACCAAAAAGAAAATAAAAATGGAAATTAGTGAAGAACAGTACGGTTGTATGGAAGGAAAGGGTACAAACAATGCAATATATATATTACGAACACTAATAGTAAGGTCAATAGAGAAACAGAGGAACATATATTTATGCTTCATAGATTATACTAAGGCATTTCATAAAGTAAAACATGATGAGCTGATTAAAATGTTGGAAGATATCAACATTGATGGGAAAGATTTAAGAATAATAAAGAATATATACTGGAACCAAGTGGCAGCAATTAAAATGGGAAATAAAGAGGGTAGTTACGAACAGATAAAGCTAGGAGTACGACAGGGGTGTGTCTTGCCACCCGATCTCTTCTCCCTATATAGCGAAGTAATAATGAGAGAGATCAAAGAGAAGCCAGGAATACTAATCGGAGGATATAATATAAACAATATACGCTAAGCAGATGACACAGTATTGGTGGCGGATAGTTCAACAGATGTACAACAACTGTTGGACAAGGTAGTATCAGAGAGTGCACAGAAAGGACTTTCCTTGAATATCAAGACAACAGTAACAATGGTAATGTCAAAGAAAATGGTGACATCAATATGTGACATAGAAATAGAAGGGGAAATTCTCAACCAAGTGGATAATTTTAAATACCTAGGGGCACTTATAACATCGGATGGAAGATGTACAACAGAGATTAAGAGCAGAATAGGGCAGGCAAAAGCCGCATTTCAGAAAATGAAGAGTATCTTATGCAATAAGTCGCTATCAATGAATGTAAGAGAGTGCTAAAATGCTATATAGAACCAGTTTTGCTGTATGGCAGCGAATCTTGGAATGTAAATGAACAAATTAGGAAGAACTTAGAAGCAACAGAGATGTGGTTTTTAAGACGAATGTTGCAAATTCCTTGGACTGCCAGAGTAACTAACAACGATTGCCTGAAAGAGGCTAATGAAACTAGAACACTATATACAACAATAAGAAAGAGACAAACAGCTTTCTTTGGTCATGTGATGAGAAGAGAGGCATTGGAGAACATCGTGACAACTGGAAAGATCGAGGGGAAGAGAGGCAGAGGCAGACCAAGAGAAATGATGCTGGACGGATTGAGACGGTGGCATGGAGGAATATCATCAGCAGAGTTGATCCAGAACACCAAAGACCGAGATCTGTGGAGAGCCATGAACGCCTACGCCAGCCGGCACGGCACTTGATGAGATATATATATATATATATATATATATATATATATATATATATATATATATATATATATATATATATATATATATATATCGCCGAAATATTGTCATTGCATTATAATATTACATGTCTGCTACCATATTAACAACTTTTAAGTCATAACAATGACACACTTCTACTTCCCATTCTCTGTCATCCAACTTTGTTTGGCGCAGAATCCGTTAATCAAATGGTGTCCTAACCAGCGCCATCGTCTTCCATACCCTTTGATTCTCTATAATTTGCTTGGCTTCTTAACGTGCTCCACGCTGGTAACTTTCTATTACTATTCTAGTCCCTCCTATTTCTCTACGGAATACAAACTAATTCCTTCTTTACTTGATCTGTCAAGTTATTGGACACATTTTGAAAAGTTCTAGCCCCGGCACCGTTTACTCCATCGTACATCACATCTGTAATTCTCTGGAGAGGTGGATCAACTAAGGCCATAACAATAGAGTGTGATGAAATCATATACATCAATCACGTACCCACACATTTCTCTATCTTATCACTGTTTCTATTTCAGATACGTATGTTATTGTGTGTGTGTGTGTGTGTGTGTGTGTGTGTGTGTGTGTGTGTGTTATTGTGTGTTTGCAGTGGTAAGAGAAGAGGGTTAATATTAGCGATTGCACAGAAGGCGATCTACACCGACGATCGTTCATTGCTGATTGTAGTATCGATTTATGCAATACCAGGAGTCTGGCTTACCCTCCCTCCCACCCTACCTACTACATGGTTAGCAACACAATGAAGAGCGCGGGAAAGCGTATGCCATTGATTGAATCTATTCTAGGGTCTTTAGTCGTTATCCCCTCTCTCTTGTTTTCTTTTCTTCCGTGACCTGCGTGGTCGAACTGGCAACATTTTGGCAGCATTGTCATCAACATCACTTATCAGTATCATCATCATCATCATCATCATCATCATCATCATCATCATCATCATCATCATCATCATCATCATCATCATCATCATCGTCATCATCATTCTTCATCATCATCATCATCATCGTCATCATCATCATCATTTTCATCATCATCCCGATATGCCATTCGACCTAGTTTAAGCTCGGGCACGTTAAACTTAACGGGCACGCCGACCTCTCATAATACAACAACACCATATTAAGTAGCCAAAATAAAGCCGAGTATCCCTTAATAAGAGAACAAATAAGGACTTCATAACTGCTCAAACAATAAAATAAAACAATTGAAACATACATATTACCTAAACAAAACAATATACATTTTTTGCATATCCTTTACAGGACATCGCTGTCAACACCAGCAATTACTGCTGTTGTTGATGTCTTGGCAAGTTTACGTTCAGTAGTTTACAATATGCATTATGAAACACAATAATAACACAGATTATTGAACTGTTAATACTTCTGAGGTAAAACATCAAGATCTCTAATTGATAAATTAGACCCGTGGTATCATAACTAGACCCGTAGTATCACAAGACCAGTGGTATCGTAACTAAACCCGTGGTATGACTACCATACTTGTTTATCATAATCATATCCATGGTATCATAAGTAGACGCGTACTGTCACAACTAGATAGCTGGTATCATAACCATACCCGTGGTATAGTGACTAGACCCGTGGTATAATAACTAGACCCGTGGTATCATAACTAGCCCGTTGTATCATAACTAGACCTGTGGTATCATAACTAGACCCGTGGTATCATATCTAGACCCGTAGTATCATAACTAGACCCGCAATATCATAATTAGACCCCTGTTATTATAACTAGACCCGTGGTATCATAACTAGACCTGTGGTATCATGATAGTGTCGTGTTCTCCTCCGTTACAGCCTCAAGATGTAGGCACTAATCACGCATCAACTAATCCACAGCAGTCACGAAGTCCTCTTTAGTTGCATTGACCTACTCATCTTTACGGTTGTCACGTAGCGCACGATCCATTGGCCATCTGTTTTGATGAATCAAGCCAGCTATTTAAAAACATTGGATTAGACTTCTTCGGTCGATTCGGGCAACACTAGGTACCCGAAAATGTTATACGAAGTAAAGGCGACCGGTGGAATATTGACCATATTATCAAACATATTGGGTATATGGTCTCCCTGGCCTAGGGTTAAACGTATTTCTCCTTAATCCCGTATATTCTCGTGAGTAACGTAACCTGCGCGAAAATCGGTAGCGGTTCTCCCCGCGTTGGTAACTTAGGGGTATGTGAGCCTGTCGATCAGAAAACAATGGCAAACTACTGAGCGTAATCTTGCCTAGTACATCAACAGCAGCTGAAAAATGCTGGTGTTGACTGCAACGTCCTGTGAGGGATATGCAAACCAAAAAACAAAAAAATTGGAGCTGAGAACCATATACCATATGCTGCGCATGCAGTGACAAGGGAGCCTGTCATGTTTAACCGTGGCCGGATTTGCATAATTCTGAGCCTCACATTTCTTGTATTCCGGTGTGATCTAGTTGTTACTTGCATTCTGGTGTGATCTAGTTGTTTCTTGCATTCTGGTGTGATGTAGTTGTTACTTGCATTATGTTGTGATCTAGTTGTTACTTGCATTATGTTGTGATCTAGTTGTTACTTGCATTATGTTGTGATCTAGTTGTTACTTGCATTATGTTGTGATGTAGTTGTTACTTGCATTATGTTGTGATCTAGTTGTTACTTGCATTATGTTGTGATGTAGTTGTTACTTGCATTATGTTGTGATGTAGTTGTTACTTGCATTATGTTGTGATCTAGTTGTTACTTGCATTCTGGTGTTATCTAGTTGTTACTTGCATTATGTTGTGATCTAGTTATTACTTGCATTCTGGTGTGATCTAGTTGTTTCTTGCATTCCAGTGTGATCTAGTTGTTTCTTGCATTCTGGTGTGATCTAGTTGTTACTTGCATTATGTTGTGATGTAGTTGTTAATTGCATTATGTTGTGATGTAGTTGTTACTTGCATTATGTTGTGATCTAGTTGTTACTTGCATTATCTTGTGATGTAGTTGTTACTTGCATTATGTTGTGATCTAGTTGTTACTTGCAATCTGGTGTTATCTAGTTGTTACTTGCATTATGTTGTGATCTAGTTATTACTTGCATTCTGGTGTGATCTAGTTGTTTCTTGCATTCTGGTGTGATGTAGTTGTTACTTGCATTATGTTGTGATCTAGTTGTTACTTGCATTATGTTGTGATCTAGTTGTTACTTGCATTCTGGTGTGATGTAGTTGTTACTTGCATTATGTTGTGATCTAGTTGTTACTTGCATTATGTTGTGATGTAGTTGTTACTTGCATTATGTTGTGATCTAGTTGTTACTTGCATTATGTTGTGATGTAGTTGTTTCTTGCATTCTGGTGTGATTAGTTGTTACTTGCATTATGTTGTGATGTAGTTGTTATTGCATTATGTTGTGATGTAGTTGTTACTTGCATTATGTTGTGATCTAGTTGTTACTTGCATTATGTTGTGATGTAGTTGTTTCTTGCATTCTGGTGTGATCTAGTTGTTACTTGCATTATGTTGTGATGTAGTTGTTAATTGCATTATGTTGTGATGTAGTTGTTACTTGCATTATGTTGTGATCTAGTTGTTACTTGCATTATGTTGTGATCTAGTTGTTACTTGCATTATGTTGTGATGTAGTTGTTACTTGCATTATGTTGTGATGTAGTTGTTACTTGCATTATGTTGTGATGTAGTTGTTACTTGCATTATGTTGTGATGTAGTTGTTACTTGCATTATGTTGTGATCTAGTTGTTACTTGCATTATGTTGTGATGTAGTTGTTACTTGCATTATGTTGTGATCTAGTTGTTACTTGCATTATGTTGTGATCTAGTTGTTACTTGCATTATGTTGTGATGTATTTGTTACTTGCATTATGTTGTGATCTAGTTGTTAATTGTATTATGTTGTGATGTAGTTGTTACTTGCATTATGTTGTGATGTAGTTGTTACTTGCATTATGTTGTGATGTAGTTGTTACTTGCATTATGTTGTGATCTAGTTGTTACTTGCATTATGTTGTGATGTAGTTGTTACTTGCATTATGTTGTGATGTAGTTGTTACTTGCATTATGTTGTGATGTAGTTGTTACTTGCATTATGTTGTGATGTAATTGTTACTTGCATTATGTTGTGATCTAGTTGTTACTTGCATTATGTTGTGATGTAGTTGTTACTTGCATTCTGGTGTGATCTAGTTGTTTCTTGCATTCTGGTGTGATCTAGTTGTTTCTTGCATTCTGGTGTGATCTAGTTGTTTCTTGCATTCTGGTGTGATCAAGCTGTTACTTGCATTATGTTGTGATGTAGTTGTTACTTGCATTCTGGTGTGATCTAGTTGTTTCTTGCATTCTGGTGTGATCTAGTTGTTTCTTGCATTCTGGTGTGATCTAGTTGTTTCTTGCATTCTGGTGTGATCTAGTTGTTACTTGCATTATGTTGTGATGTAGTTGTTAATTGCATTATGTTGTGATGTAGTTGTTACTTGCATTATGTTGTGATCTAGTTGTTACTTGCATTATGTTGTGATGTAGTTGTTACTTGCATTATGTTGTGATCTAGTTGTTACTTGCATTCTGGTGTGATCTAGTTGTTTCTTGCATTCTGGTGTGATCTAGTTGTTACTTGCATTATGTTGTGATGTAGTTGTTAATTGCATTATGTTGTGATGTAGTTGTTACTTGCATTATGTTGTGATCTAGTTGTTACTTGCATTATGTTGTGATCTAGTTGTTACTTGCATTATGTTGTGATGTAGTTGTTACTTGCATTATGTTGTGATGTAGTTGTTACTTGCATTATGTTGTGATGTAGTTGTTACTTGCATTATGTTGTGATGTAGTTGTTACTTGCATTATGTTGTGATCTAGTTGTTACTTGCATTATGTTGTAATGTAGTTGTTACTTGCATTATGTTGTGATCTAGTTGTTACTTGCATTATGTTGTGATCTAGTTGTTACTTGCATTATGTTGTGATGTATTTGTTACTTGCATTATGTTGTGATCTAGTTGTTAATTGTATTATGTTGTGATGTAGTTGTTACTTGCATTATGTTGTGATGTAGTTGTTACTTGCATTATGTTGTGATGTAGTTCTTACTTGAATTATGTTGTGATGTAGTTGTTACTTGCATTATGTTGTGATCTAGTTGTTACTTGCATTATGTTGTGATCTAGTTGTTACTTGCATTATGTTGTGATCTAGTTGTTACTTGCATTATGTTGTGATCTAGTTGTTACTTGCATTATGTTGTGATGTAGTTGTTACTTGCATTATGCTGTCATGTAGTTGTTACTTGCATTATGCTGTGATCTAGTTGTTACTTGCATTATGTTGTGATGTAGTTGTTACTTGCATTCCGGTGTGATCTAGTTGTTACTTGCATTCTGGTGTGATCTAGTTGTTACATGCATTATGCTGTGATCTAGTTGTTACTTGCATTCTGGTGTGATCTAGTTGTTTCTTGCATTCTGGTGTGATCTAGTTGTTTCTTGCATTCTGGTGTGATCTAGTTGTTTCTTGCATTCTGGTGTGATCTAGTTGTTCTTGCATTATGTTGTGATGTAGTTGTTAATTGCATTATGTTGTGATGTAGTTGTTACTTGCATTATGTTGTGATCTAGTTGTTACTTGCATTATGTTGTGATGTAGTTGTTACTTGCATTATGGTTGTGATCTAGTTGTTACTTGCATTCTGGTGTGATCTAGTTGTTTCTTGCATTCTGGTGTGATCTAGTTGTTACTTGCATTATGTTGTGATGTAGTTGTTAATTGCATTATGTTTGTGATGTAGTTGTTACTTGCATTATGTTGTGATCTAGTTGTTACTTGCATTATGTTGTGATCTAGTTGTTACTTGCATTATGTTGTGATGTAGTGTTTACTTGCATTATTTGTGATGTAGTTGTTACTTGCATATTATTTGTGATGTAGTTGTTACTTGCATTATGTTGTGATCTAGTTGTTACTTGCATTATGTTGTGATCTAGTTGTTACTTGCATTATGTTGTGATCTAGTTGTTACTTGCATTATGTTGTGATCTAGTTGTTACTTGCATTATGTTGTGATGTAGTTGTTACTTGCATTATGTGTGATGTAGTTGTTACTTGCATTATGTTGTGATGTAGTTGTTACTTGCATTATGTTGTGATGTAGTTGTTACTTGCATTCCGTTGTGATCTAGTTGTTACTTGCATTATGTTGTATCTAGTTGTTACTTGCATTATGTTGTGATCTAGTTGTTACTTGCATTATGTTGTGATCTAGTTGTTACTTGCATTATGTTGTGATGTATTTGTTACTTGCATTATGTTGTGATCTAGTTGTTATTGTTATTATGTGGTGATGTAGTTGTTACTTGCATTATGCTGTCATGTAGTTGTTACTTGCATTATGTTGTGATCTAGTTGTTACTTGCATTCTGGTGTGATCTAGTTTTTTCTTGCATTCTGGTGTGATCTAGTTGTTTCTTGCATTATTTTGTGATCTAGTTGTTTCTTGCATTTTGGTGTGATATAGTTGTTTCTTGCATTCTGGTGTGATCTAGTTGTTACTTGCATTATGTTGTGATATAGTTGTTTCTTGCATTCTGGTGTGATCTAGTTGTTTCTTGTATTCTGGTGTGATCTAGTTGTTTCTTGCATTCTGGTGTGATCTAGTTGTTTCTTGCATTCTGGTGTGATATAGTTGCTTCTTGCATTCTGGTGTGATATAGTTGTTTCTTGCATTTTGTTGTGATCTAGTTGTTTCTTGCATTCTGGTCTGATTTAGTATTTTTTTTTTTTTTGCATTCTGGTGTGATATGGTTGTTTCTTGCATGCTGATGTAATGTATTTGTTTCTTGCAGGCTTGTATGATGCAGTTGTTTCTTCTAGGCTTGTGTGAAGTAATTGTTTCTTGAATGATTGCGTGATTTTGCTTTTTCTTGCACGCTTGTACGATATGCTTGTTTCTTATAGGCTTGCGAGATGTAGTTTCTTACATACTTGCATGATGTAGTTGTTTCTTGCATGCTTGCGTGATGTAATTGCTTCTTGCAGGCTTCCATGATTAATTGCTTTGTGCATGCTTATTTGATATGCTGCTTTCTCAGAGGCTCCCCCTTTTTTTCAATTTCTTCCGTTTTTTTTTTAAAGTTTTGTTCACTGCTAGATCTCGAAGGCGCATATTAGCATCTATATTTGTATTTAATGTTTTATATTACGCGTATAACGACCGTACTTCAATTATGTTGCATCCTTTCTTTATTTATAAATAGCATATATGGTCATGTTTTCTGTTTCTTTGTTTTTCACATGAAAGACTTAGTAATTGGTGTATCTTCTTCTTCGTCTTCCTTCTTCGTCTTCCTTCTTCGTCTTCCTACTTCTTCTTCCTTCTTCTTCATTTTTCTTCTTCCTTCTTCTTCTTCCTTCTTCTTCTTCTTCTTTCTTCTTCTTCTTCCTTCTTCTTCCTTCTTCATCTTCCTTCTTCATCTTCCTTCTTCTTCTTGCTTCTTCTTCTTCTTCCTTCTTCTTCCTTCTTCTTCTTCTTCTTCTTCTTCTTCCTTCTCCTTCTTCCTTCTTATTCTTTTTCGTCTTCTTCCTTCTTCTTCCTTCTTCTTCTTCCTTCTTCTTCTTCCTTCTTCTTCTTCCTTCTTCTTCTTCTTCTTTTTCTTCTTCTTCTTCCTTCTTCTTCTTCTTCCTTCTTCTTCTTCTTCTTACTTCTTCTTCTTCCTTCTTCTTCTTCCTTCTACCTTCTTCTTCCTTCTATCTTCTTCTTCCTTCTTCTTCTTCTTTTTCTTCCTTCTACCTTCTTCTTCTCCTTCTCCTCCTCCTCCTCCTCCTCCTCCTCCTTCTTCTTCTTCTTCTTCTTCTTCTTCTTCTTCTTCTTCTTCTTCTACTTCTATCCTTGACTCTCCCTTGGAGCACGGACCTTCAACCAACGCAGGCCTATCTTTTGTGGCCTTCACTCCCTTCTATGTCCTTGCTATGTTAGTCATCTCTGTCTCTAATTCTCTTCTTCGTGTGTTTGTATGTATCCTTCTTTTTCTTCTGTCCACCGGGTTTCAGAAAAATGACTTTCTAGTTATATTATCGCCAGCAGGTTGTATCAGTCTGAGTCTTATAAAGCACCAGCGTCTTATCCTCGCCTATTGATTCCTCGGAATCTGTCTTGTTTTTTTTTTTTTTTTCGAAGCCTCGCATAAGTGACTCTGTCATACCATTTATGTATTCTCTCTTTAGATCGTTAGTTGGTTGGTTGGTTGGTTGGTTGGTTGGTTGGTTGGTTGGTTGGTGGATTGGTTAGTTAATTAGTTAGTGAGTTGTGGTTCCAACTTTACAGCAAATGTTGCCCCATAATGCTCTATTCCTGTGTCAGTGAATATCACACAAAATGCTCATCACTGCCCCATGCGAGAAGTGGAACAATCAGGAGTCTCGGCAAACGAACAGCCCACACAGGTATACAATGCATAATGCCGCTGCCAGAATCCAACACAAAAGTCCACCACAAAAACATATTCTCTCTATACTATGCAGATACCAGTGGACGTGAGAATGTAGCCTATAGGTATTTTTTCCCGTCACTTCGTCATGTTTCTGCCATATGCTGATTGAAAGTTAGGGTTAAATTAGCTACGTTTGGTAATAGGTTTATTTTGAGTTTTATTTCTAACAAGCTAGGCTCAAATACACACGGCTAGGGACCGTTGGAATAAATGATCGGTGAACACGGACTCATACTTCCTAATACAAACACACGCAATAGCGACATACACATGCTCTCTCTCTCTCTCTCTCTCTCTCTCTCTCTCTCTCTCTCTCTCTCTCTCTCTCTCTCCTCTCACTCTGACTCTCTCTGTCTCTCTCTCTCTCTCTCTCTCTCTTTGCCTCTCTCTCTCATACACACAAGGATGATGGCAGTGTAAGATATGAATACATGGTCTGATAGAAGAAGAAGAAGAAGAAGAAGAAGAAGAAGAAGAAGAAGAAGAAGAAGAAGAAGAAGAAGAAGAAGAAGAAGAAGAAGAAGAAGAAGAAGAAGAAGGTGGAAGAGGAGTAGGAAGAAGAGGAAGAGGTGGAGGAGGAGGCACAGCATGACAATGAGAAAAAAGAATAAAAGGAAAAGATGTACTAGAAGCATTAGAAGAAGGAGGAGAAAAAAGATCTCCCAGAGAAGCATGCTTAGAGCTGTATCCACAGTATAGCTGTCACACACAAGACATGTGATGCCCTATTGTGAACAAAGACAGCCAGTTATGACAAGTGCCTTGACGTGTACGCTGATCTGTTTGTGCACACGAGCTCGCTGTCATAGATACTTTAGAAATGCTTATGTTCACCAGCGTATTCCTGCTGCTTCATGTCATCTCTCTTCGGGTTTCTGTTGTTTCCAGCGGTATATTTCCAGAGACATCAGTCCTGCGTCACAAAAGTCGATTTACTTAGCTTGAGGGTGAATCGGCTTCTAATGTGCCGGATCACAAATTAATGGATATCGTTCGACTCTCGAGTATGGAAAATGAGATCAATCGATAAAGAGTATAAGTTGTATTAAGCACGATACATCAATCTATTTCTTGTCAATTTTTCGTACTATGATATTGCCTTCACTCATTTTCTCATGTCACAATTCAGTTCTCAAATGGTCGATTATGTATGCATAATTTTGCTTGTATCTTCCTTTTTTTCCTTCTAATTTTCCTTATTCTTTCCCTTCTTCTTCTTCCGTTTCTTCTTCTTCTTCTTCTTCTTCTTCTTCTTCTTCTTCTTCTTCTTCTTCCTCTTCTTCTTCTTCTTCTTCTTCTTCTTCTTTATCTTGTTTTCCTCCTCGTCCTCCTCCTTCTCCCTCTCCGCCTCCTTCATATTCTCCGTTGGCTTCAAGGAAAATGCTGTTCTGATATTCGGATATCCTCATTTGTTATCTTGTCTTTTATTTTTATCTTAGACTTTCTTCACAAATGTTTCAATTCGGCTGCAATTATTCTGTCCCTCTCTTCCCTTCCCTTTTCTCCAGATTTGGTTCTTCAAGCATGGGCCAGAAGCAAATAATGCTGACAGTTTCGATTGTGTTTTCAGTTTCACATGTTTGTTAAACAAAATTGATGCCACCGAACATTGATTTTGTATTACGTGCTGTTCCTGTGTTAATTTCAACATTGATCTCAGGAAATCGTGTTCTCCAGATGTGGGTTGTCGTTGGCTTGATGTCTTCGCCATCACGTACATCGCCACTCTCATCAGTGCCGGCTAACAGACTCCCAATCATTGATCAGTTCCCGTGCCATATGAATGTTCACGCCCAAAGTGTCTTCACTGTCATCTGTCCAGCCTCCATTCGCTTTCCTCTGTCCATCCTCCATTCACTGTCCTCTGTCCGTCCTCCATTCACTGTCCTCTGTCCGTCCTCCATGCACTGTCCTCTGTCCGTCCTCCATTCACTGTCCTCTTTCCGTCCTCTAATCTGTCAGTCCCTACATCTGCATCCAGGAATCATGCCTTTTCTCTCCTTCTTTTTCAGACGAGTCTCCGTGGCGAAGTAGTCACGTCTCCTGCCTTACGTTCCGAAGGTTGTAGGTTCGATTCCGGACAACGTAATTCGGTTCACGAATGTCATGCTTTCTATGAAGTTTTGGCAGGCCACTATGCGGAATGTGACCATGCCATATGGGATAAAACCAGGCGCAATGAGGCCGACCCTCTTTCCTTTAAAACCCTGTTTAAACAGCTTTGTCTAAACCACTGACACGTTGCTGTTTATGGTCCAGTTAGTTAGATAGTCAGTCATAAAAGATGAGTGATTGGAAGAGCCGAATGTAAGACGGGCCTGCGTGCCCAATTTGTGATACTTTGAAAATAAGGTTCGTTGGTTCGTTCGTTCGTTCGCTTGGTTCCAACTTCACGGCAAATGATCGCCCTATTATGCTCCGTTCCTTTGACAGTGAATATCATACATAATGCTCCTTACTGTCCCATGTGAAACGTTTAACAGATAAGAGTCTCGACAAAACAACAGCCCGCACACGTATACTGTACCTATTGACGCTGCCAGAATTCCATCACAACTGTCCGTCGTGAAAAATACATTACATCGTCGACGGAAGCGGCAGTCACTAGAGAACCACAGCCACACACTACTGCACAAGGCAAACCAATTAGTTCAGCGACTGGGCCGGCCTGCCAGTTTGATCCCGAAGAGCTGATCTAGGTAAAGTAAAGGATTCGTTTACACCCCTAAAGGCGCATTAGACATACAATGATAGAGGCCTATTTTCTAGGCCAATCGGCACTCCGTGGGTGATTTGGTCAGTGTCACTGCCGGCCGCCTTTACTTCCTTAACCACTTCCTGGTACCCAAGTTAGGCTCGGAGCACAGGTCAGATTTATACATTCGATTCCGCCCTGATGCGTATCGAACTCATGACAACGGTGCTGGCTGACGAGCATCTGGTCACGAGGCCATCGCGGCATCTGTATGTATTATATAGGACCGACGAATAATAACAATACAATACCAGTCTCACTCAAACATCAAGACAAAATATGTCTTCCTTTATATGGTAGGCATTTTAAATAGTCACATTATGTACATATAGTGTATATTGCAGATTGGCGTCATATAATAAAATGTAGCTGATAGATTGATAAAGAACTGCTTCATAAGAGATATTGAATGAAAGAATGTATGAGAGGACATAGAGAAGACTGGCAGAATGTCAGACGGGCCTGGTGCCCAATTCTTAACCCTTTGAAAATAAAGAATAAATAAAGAATAAAACTCCCATATTGCTCACCCCTGGGTGTTGACTGCAAACTTGCTACAATGTAATCAATTGAAATATATACACACATACATGCACACAAGGAGAGAAGGGTAGAAAGTAAAAGAGATAGAGAGAGACGGAGATCAAGCGAGAGAGGGGAGAGAGAGTGAGAGAAAGAGAGAGAGACGGTTTATACTTATTCTTCTCTAATGGAGAATACTCAACTGAAGGCATTAACTTGCTCCTTGTTTTCAGTTGGGTACGTGCATTTGTAAACAGCCTATCTAATTTTTGAGTTAGAGAGAGAGGGAGAGAGAGAGAGAGAGAGAGAGAGAGAGAGAGAGAGAGAGAGAGAGAGAGAGAGAGAATAGGATATAGATGACAGAGAGTTACTGAGATAGTCCGATAACAGAGTAAGAGAGAGAGAGAGCGAGAGCAAGAGAACGAGTGTCAGTGAGCCAGAGCAAATGTGTGAGAGAGAGAGAAGAGAGAGAGAGAGAGAGAGAGAGAGAGAGAGAGAGAGACAGAGAGAGAGAGAGAGCAAGAAAGAGAGAGAGAGAGAACAAGAAAACGATTGAGAAAGAGAGAGCGAGAAAGAGAGAGCGAGACAGAGAGAGAGAGAGAGAGAGAGAGAGAGAGAGAGAGAGAGAGAGAGAGAGAGAGAAAGAGAGAGAGAGAGAGAGAGAGAACGAGAAGGAAAGAGATAGCGCGAAAAAAGTTAGAGAAAGCGCAAGAAAGAGGAAAACAAAAAGAGGGAGAGAGAGAATAGAGAAGGATACAGAGAGCAAGAAAAGGAGACTACGGAGACAGGATTAATCCATAAACATCCCATATTTGGTAATCATTGTGACAGAATAGGTCAACATTCTTCAAAACATTCCTCATGAAACAATCAATGAGCTTTCGAAATCAAATCGAGCCAGTTTTTTTTTTTTCTGTGTTCAAATGTTTCCCTGTAGAGTAATTCATATCAGCATTATCCTCTTAAACGGAAAGGTTAATGACTTCTTGGGCCTGACAGGTATTTGTACGAGTTTTAATTCAACATTTAATAGAATTCAATGTCTCTACAGTGGGTAGCATATGCATGTTCATCCGTAAGCGCGAACAATATTTGTAGAATTATATTTTGAACAGTAAACACCTTTACGAATGGAATTGTTAGCTGGTTGAGACAACTGACCGTTACAAACGAAGTAGTTAGATGGTTGAGACAACTGACCGTTACAAACGGAATAATTAGATGGTTGAGACGTCTTACCGTTACAAAGGCAATAGTTTGCTGGTTTGGACAACTAACCGTTAAAAAAGGAATAGTCAGCTAGTTGCGATAATTGACTATTATGAGATCCATGTTACATCTTGAAAGCCAATCAAATTTCACATTTTCTCTATCGGTTGTTTTATATTCATCATCGTATCCTTAAACTATAATACGCTAGCATATATATATATTAGACTACACACATGTCAAGATGAGCAATATATATATATATATATATAACCCCGTACCCCGCCATGAGAGCATCGAATGTTTAAGAACGATCGCTGTTTATAATAGATATATATAACAAATAAATAGACTTACAAGAGTTTATAATACAAAATGTTCATGAATACATTATTATGTTTAAGGCCTAGTCACGTTGTTATTGCCTGATGGCTTTAGTGTTTAGTTAGTTAGTCTTTCCTCTTGAGCCTAAGGCGGCGCATAGGGCAGAAGTCATGGCTCTCCATGTTTGGCGGTTCGCTGCTACCTGTTGTAGATCTTGGATATTTACTTGGCCATTGAATGAGCCTTCTCTAATGATGGTTCTACGCAGGGTCTCTCTTGGTCTTCCCCGTTTTCTTTTCCCTACTGGTGACCATATGAGGGCTTGGTAGGGGAGTCTTGTCTTGTCCATTCTGAGTACATGGCCGATGTAGTTCCAACGGCGTCTTCTTATGAAATTGGATACTGTATCTTGCTTAGTCTCTTGTCTTATTTGCGTATTGGTTCTGAAGTCTGTCCAGTGGATGTTTAGAAGTCTTCTAAGACATTTGTTCTCAAATTATCTAATTTTTTATCTAAAGCTACCGTTGATTTCCAACTTTCACATCCATACGTTAACACTGGAATCACACAAGAGTTGAAGATTTTAAGTTTTGTGTGTTTGCTGAGTGTCTTTGACTTCCAGATGTTTGACAGTTTATTGAAGGCACCAGATGCCAGTGCGATTCTAGATGATATTTCTGGTGTTGAGTCCCCTGTAGACGTCATTTTGCTTCCTAGGTATGTGAAGCTGTTGACTTTTTCAAGAACAGCTGTTCAATTTGGTGTCATCTGAACTGTTGGTAAGATCAATAGTCTTTGTTTTTGTGGTGTTAATTTGGAGACCAATTTGCCCTGAAACATTTTGGAAGTGGTTTATTTTCTCTTGGGCATCCGGGTGTGTTGAACTCAAAAGCACTATATCGTCGGCAAAGTCCAGGTCTTCTAGAATTTTGTCGACCCAATGGATACCCATATTTGTGTTGTTTGTGCATTTGCGCATGAACCCAATCGATAGCTATTCCAAGAGCATCGGTGATAAGACACAACCCTGTTTCACTCCTGTTTCGACTGAGAACCAGTCAGAGTTGCCTGTTTCTGTTCTTACACAGCAACGTGTCTCTTTGTAGAAAGATTTTATGACGTTGGTATATTTGGTAGGAAAACCTTAGATGTTAAGTAGATTCCAAAGTGATGGACGGTGGATACTGTCGAAGGCTTTTTGAAAGTCGACAAAGTTGGTTATTAATTTCGACTGGAATTCTACGGAGTCTTCAATGATTATTCCGAGGGTGAAAATGTGGTCATTGCATGACCGTTTTGGTCTGAAGCCTGCTTGTTCTTCTCTGAGCCTTTCATCTATAGCCTTTTCAATCTCTCAAGTAACATGCTACAAAAAAAGTTTTCCTGGTACTGACAATAGAGTGATACCACGCCAATTATTGCAATCAGACATATCGCCCTTTTTAGGCACTTTGAAAATTACACCATCTTTCCACTGTTGTGGTGGGGATTCGCTTTCCCAAAATTCATTGATCCTGTAAAAAAACGTTGTAAGGGTCTCATCTGCTGCTTTGAGCTTTCTCCTGAGATGTCATCTTCACCAACAGCTTTGTTGTTCTTCAATTCTTAGTGTTTGACCTATACTTATTTGACACAATGTGGGACACATTATGCGCGTTGTGGTAGTGGTTAACCTGCCAAGACTGTTTTTTTTTCGCATATCCTTACAGGACATCGCTGTCAACACCAGCATTTTACCGCTGTTGTTGATTTCTTGGCAAGATTACGCTCAGTAGTTTGCCATTGCTTTCTGAGCGACAGGCTCACTTATCCCGTAAGTCACCAAAGCGGCGAGAATCGCTATCAATTCTCACGCGTTGCGTAACCCTACGTGAATAAACAAGATTACGGAGAAAGGCCAAGACCATAGCCCGTGTTTAATTACGAGCAGAGGCAGAAATATATGGTTGTGTTAAATTCCCGACCATTGCGGCTCAGATGTGAGGAGCATGTGCTCGAATGGCTAGAGCGTCATTCGAGAGACCCGATTTCGAATCATTGGTAAGGTTAAAGATGTTTTTTCCTGTCCGGTATAAAACTAAACTCCTAACCTAGGACAGTTCGCGGCCACTGCTCTGGCCAAGCTGCCTTAATTTCTCAGGCTGATGACCACCCTGTCTTACACCGCAAGGCAATATACACAGTAATGACAGTTTGTCAGTACTGTTCTCGTATTGGCCCAGAGTCATTAAACAGGCGTCTGACAATTTTCTGGGGATTATTTGGGAAGGACAGAGTGACAAGAAAAGAAATGGCCAATCCACCTCGTTATA
Source organism: Cepaea nemoralis (assembly GCA_014155875.1). Taxonomy (NCBI): domain Eukaryota; kingdom Metazoa; phylum Mollusca; class Gastropoda; order Stylommatophora; family Helicidae; genus Cepaea; species Cepaea nemoralis. The sequence goes on along the minus strand of JACEFZ010009245.1, from coordinate 14,854 downwards.
TTGTGATTTAGAATATGTGAAGACCTCGCACTTCCCACCCCAGCGATAATATTCTGGCTTTCTCTTGTATAATCAACATTTGACACATTACAATACAACGGATATACTGAGATACTGCTGTCAAACACAAATCAAGCTAGTTGCACGTCCCTTACAGCATGCAACAATCAACCCAGTAATTTTTGCCCGCTTGATTTTTTTCTGTTTCTTTTTTTTTCCCTGCTTGATTTGAACTCAAGAATAGTACATAACCATGATAGTACTTCAAGTACACTGGAATTATGTTTTAAAGAGTGGATTAGTTTTCCCTGTTACAATGTCCCTCGCCATCAGACGAGCCCATTCCAACTTCTGAGGTACTTGTAATTTACATCCCTGAGTCTAAATTGGGTACCAGGGAATTCGCTGGGAAGTAGGGGCGAGCTGTGTGATATTGACTACACCATCCATTGAGTACCGGTTCATCCATAAAATATATGGGGTTAGCACAACATAGATAGTTCTCCAGAAGGCATGGAAAGGGGTCTTTTAATTTAATGTTTTTTTTTATACAGAGTTAGTAGATTAAAGTACAGTTACAGAGTCAGATGAATAACGTACAGTTACAGAGCCACGTGAGTAAAGTACAGTTACATATTCACAAGATTAAAGTATAGTTACATGGTCCAAGGATTACACTACAGTTACATAGTCAGAGTATTAAAATACAGTTACATGGTTCGAGGATTAAAGAATAGTTACATAGTCAAAGGATTACAGTACACTTACATGGTTCGAGGATTAAAGTAAAATTACATGGTCCGAGGAATAAAGTATAGTTACTTGGTCCAAGGATTAAAGTACAGCTACAGAGTCAGAGGATAAAGTGTAATACAGAGTCAGATGATTAAAGTACAGTTACAGAGTCAGAGGATTAATTAACAATTACAGACTCAAATGATTACAACACAGATTCAGGGTGAAAGTATTAAAGCTCATTCACAGCGGTTGAATTAATAATATCAGTAAAAATATTTCTGTATAACCCACAGTTCTATGTATGAAGCAGAGGTCGGAGTGGCCTATAGATGTATCGCGCTCGTGCTTAAACTTCCTGTGCGATGAAGGAAGGTAGTAATTTCATTCGACACACCGGTCAGTTGGAATTTAACGTTGTCATATGCTCAGAAAACAACGTGAAACTATTGAAATATTATCTAGACAGCCAACCTGGAGTTGAGCGCAACGTCCTGTCAAGGGCATGTGGCATACAAAACATACGAAGCAATGTGAATAACGGATTATTCCACCTTGTTTTTAGTGGTGATTCTTAAAGTGATCGCTACAGGAGGTTTTGGTGAGAAGTGTCACGGAGAAACTATGGCTTCTGCCAAGCGGAAGACTTGCAAAGTGGCTTCACACAAACTGCTGAAGTAACAGCCGCCATGTTGTCCGCATAGCTGGTGTGATGGGGAAGTCATGCTCCGGACATTGCGTCTGTATGTTTCCGGTGCGGTCGGTATTATTATGTATGCCAGCTGACAGATGCTAGTGCAGGGGATATGCGTGAGTGGGGATTTGGGGGAGTTCGGGGGGGGGGGGAGAAGCGATAGGGAGAGGGAAGGGAGGGAGAGAAGGGGGAAGAGAAAGAAATTAACTTATCACAGACAGACAGACAGACAGACAGACAGACAGACAGACAGACGGACGGACGGACGGACGGACGGACGAACAGACAGACAGACAGACAGACGGACGGACGGACGGACGGACGGACGGACGGACGGACGGACGGACAGACAGACAGACAGACAGACAGACAGACAGACAGACAGACAGAGAGGGAGGGCGGAACGCAGGGATAGACAGACAGAAAGATAGACAGATAAACAGACAAATAGACATAGAAATAAACAAACATAATGCTAGACAAACAGACAGACAGGCACTAACCTCAACTTAGTAAAATAATCTTATTTTACATCCGCTGACTTATAAAATAGTCTTACAATAAATTCTTCTCCAAACCCTGGCACTTCCTGATCACCATGTCTTTTACAATTATTAAACACTAAGTGCATATGAAAATATACAACAATGAACGCAAGTCAACTCTGGAACACCAGGCTAATCACTGTCATCATGGTTATAATTATACCGTGTAATTAGAGAAGGTTGCCTTTTGCAAGATGGAAAATATACTGACCAATAAAACTATGTAATTTGCAACGAGAAAAATAGTGTTAAGATGCTATATAAAACTTGCACTTTTGTATAGATGTAAAGCGTGAATAATGAGCAGACAAGCTGAAAAACATCTGATGGCTGAGGAAATGTGGTTTCTGGTGAAATGCAAAGAATACCATGGACAGACAGAAAAACCAATGACCAAGTCCTACAAGAAACAAATGAAAATCGTAAAATGATTAGAGAATTTAGACGTAGACAGTTAAAATATTTCGGTCACGTTATGAGAAAACATAAATTAGAGAACGTGATGATAACTGGCAAGTTCGAGAGGAATAGAACAAGTAGAAGACAAAGAAGTAAATCCTGGATGTCTTGGCTACATGACAAGGTCGAGACAGGAATACTGTGCTGATCCACGACTCTGGTGATCATGTGAGATGGCGAAACATGACCGCCCACGCTTATCGGAATATGACACGAGGAATGATTTAGACAGTATAACAATTACCGCTGTCACGCACACACGTTAACGAAACACTAAAGCTTTGGGAGCATTGGTAACGTAGTGGCTAGAAGCTAGCCTGCCGTCTCAATGGTCACTGGTTCGAATCCGCATTGGACGGATTTTAAAACTGATCTGGTCTCCGAAGTTCATCCATCCTAAACTTGGTACCAAGAAATGTCGCTGGATATTAAGGCGGCCGATATGGTAATGACTATATCACCTAACAGTTTCCGGTTGATTTACAAATTATGTGTTTAGCACCATATATTCAATGTAATGACTATATCACCTAACAATTTCCGTTGATTTATAAATTATGGGTTTCGCTCCATATATTCAGTGTACCTTAAGGTATATAATCACTACAATAACACAATCTACCCAACACTCCTCGAGACGTGGATATAGGTCCAGCACACGCCAAGGGTGGAAGCTGATCCACGACTTTAATTTTTAGTTGGTTTTCAACATTCTTCAGCTATCACTGATTCTGTACAAATACCCCATATGTTTACTTAGTCAGTATCCGTGATACCCGCCGTACTTGTAAACAGCTATTTTAGATTTATAAAAGAGAATAGACAAGCTAGAAGTGTACAATACACAAAAAAGCACAGCAGACATCAACGATCAGGCTGGCGAAGAAAATTGGCCAATAAAGCCTGCATCAACGCCATCATAAATTACTGATCAGCAGCACAGTGGTTCTCAATCTAACAAATATGACAACATATTCTCTCACAATTTTGATCTCTAAAACATGCACTCGTATCCCTGAGATAAATAAAATACACTGCTTACACTCCACTGAGTTTTATTACATAATCTTGCACTCCGTTGATTCGTAACATATATTATTGCACTTCGTTGATTCAAAACACAAATTATTTCACTTCATTGATTTTTAACATATATTATAGCACTTCGATGATTTCTAATATCAATTCTTGCACATTTTGATTTTTAATATGCGATCAGCGGCTGCCTTATGTGAGGGTTTTCGATCCAAATGGAACTTGTGCCGATCTAATGTTGGGGTCATGCAGGCTTAAAAGGCAGTTATCTTCGGGACACTGAAGACGGACGGAGGGCTTATGCTGCGGCCATGAATGACACCATGGTGCATGCAGCCAATGAATGTCACCTTGGTAATACAGGCATTGAATAACACCTGGTTCTTGAAGGTAATGACTGGCACCTTGGCACACGAAGGCAATGAATAACATCTTAGTGCATGAAAGTAATGAATGACATCTTGGTGCATGAAAGTAATGAATGACACATTGATGCATGAAAGTAATGAATAACACCTGGTTCTTGAAGGTAATGACTGGCACGTTGGTACATGAAGGCAATGAATAACATCTTAGTGCATGAAAGTAATGAATGACACCTTGGTGCATGAAAGTAATGAATGACACATTGATGCATGAAAGTAATGAATAACACCTGGTTCTTGAAGGTAATGACTGGCACCTTGGTACATGAAGGCAATGAATAACATCTTAGTGCATGAAAGTAATGAATGACATCTTGGTGCATGAAAGTAATGAATTACACCTTGGTGCATGAAAGTAATGAATGACACATTGATGCATGAAAGTAATGAATAACACCTGGTTCTTGAAGGTAATGACTGGCACCTTGGTACATGAAGGCAATGAATAACATTTTAGTGCATGAAAGTAATGAATGACATCTTGGTGCATGAAAGTAATGAATGACATATTGATGCATGAAAGTAACGAATAACACCTGGTTCTTGAAGGTAATGACTGGCACCTTGGTACATGAAGGCAATGAATAACATCTTAGTGCATGAAAGTAATGAATTACACCTTGGTGCATGAAAGTAATGAATGACACATTGATGCATGAAAGTAATGAATAACACCTGGTTCTTGAAGGTAATAACTGGCACCTTGGTACACGAAGGCAATGAATAACATCTTAGTGCATGAAAGTAATGAATGACACCTTGGTGCATGAAAGTAATGAATAACACCCGGTTCTTGAAGGTAATGACTGGCACCTTGGTACATGAAGGCAATGAATAACACCTTGGTGCATGAAAGTAATGAATAACACCTTGGTGCATGCATGGCAATGAAAGACACCTTAACGTATGCAGGCAATGAGTGACGCTTTGGTGCAGGATGGTAATGATTGACACCTTGGAGCACGGAAATATATCTATGAATAAATGATCGATATCACTATTGTTTGGGTGGAGAATTCACTGTGGATCTGGTCGACATGACGGCGGGTGATGGCACCAGGATGGTAGCAGATAATTAAATGCAGCTGCAGGAAATTACAGATATTTTTGTAAAATTCACTTGATTTGAACTCTAGCGTAGTCCATACTCTAGTGCACTACTTTTAGTGCACTGGACTGGTTTTTGCGTGTACATTAGCTTTCATTATTACCAGTATCCCTCACCAAATAGCGAACCACTCCGACTTCAGAGGCACGTATAATTTACGTCCCCAAGTCAAGGACGAGAAGTCAACATTTTAGTCCAACTGACTGGTGTGGGGTGTAAACCCGCTACCTCAGCATCAGCACATCGGATGTTTAAGAGCAAACGCTCGTATCCATTTGGCCATGCCGACCTCCAAAGGATAAATATGTTTGCCACAGAAAGTCAAAACAAAGACTTAGTATATGTAACAGAAATACAGAAGTAATGGTCATTACAAAGAAAGATTGAATACCCAAAGCAACATCAAAGAACCAATCTGAAATGTAAAATAAAAAAATGTATTATATTTAAGTATTTTGGTTCTTTGATAGCAGCAGGCTGAAGAAGTATTAAAGATGTTAAATGTAGAGTAGCTCATGAGAAGGCAGCATTTCACAAGGTAAAGAATTGACTGCAATTTATCTTTGTAAATCTAGGATAGGAAAGGGGTTCTCAAGAGGTATATTACGCCAAATCTAAGGTCTTAAGAGGTATAAGGATAGGCATGGCAAAGACGATATCTTGAAGATTTAACATAACAAAGAGAACTGGATATGCACATAAGTAGAAGACAGTCCACATTCACCTGGGCATGTCGTGAGAAGAGGAAAGCTGAGTAAGTCGTCAAAACTGGAAGGTTGGAAGGGAATAGAAGCAGTGGGAAAACAGGAGAGACGACGCTGGAAAGTTTGACATCATGGAAGAAGATAGATTTTCGAAGTTATTGACATCACACGACGCAGAAGGCTGTGAGCAGACATGATCACTAACCGTCAAACGACATGGACTATTTAGAAGGTGAAGATTACGAGGTAAAGAAGAACTGTAACGAATAGAATCCATGTCCTTCGGCATTTGCTGGGAGACACTCGGTGCATGAGGAATGAGTGCAGTGATGTGGATCTTCCATTATAATCATTATCATTCTAACATAGTATTAAACTGCACTTATTTCTAGCGTATCTTCTTAAACTTCGGGTAATTTTTAACATATATTCTTGCACCTCGTTGATTTCTAATACACATTCTTTTACTCAGGGACCTGCTTGCCCTATGGCTAGCAAGCTTACCTGCTGCCCGGTGGCCACGTATTCAAATCCTTCTAGAGGCGGATTTGTTTAGGTTGATCTGGGCTGCCAGGTCGGCTCAACATAAAGTGGGCATCAAGAAATGCCCTGGGTAGTAAAGTCGACTGATGTGTTACTGGCAACATCCCCACCGTGGCCAGATTGTCTGTAGTAAAGTCGACTGATGTTTTACTGGCAACATCCCCATCGTGGCCAGATTGTCTATAGTAAAGTCGACTGATGTTTTACTGCAACATCCCCATCGTGGCCAGATTGTCTGTAGTAAAGTCGACTGATGTTTTACTGGCAACATCCCCATCGTGGCCAGATTGTCTATAAAAACCTATGTCTAGCACCATATGCCAATTACTCCTAAAGGCGTAAATTACAGTCCTTTTCTTATTTACTTACCATATTCTTCCACTCGTTTAAAATCAATACTCGCGTCTTCACCTCATTAATGTAATTTCCAAAACGATCTTACACTGTTCTGCCTTCCACATTATAACATTGCAGATCTTCGATTTTCACACGTTCTAGCATCACCGTCCTTCGAAACAATTCTTGCACAATTCAGATCTCTACAAAAATATTCTTACATTAATGTGATTTGAAGATATATTATTTCACCCGTCTGCACTCCAAAGTGTGTTATATCGCTGCATTCACTTGCTTCCTAATTGCTGTTTAAATTGGTTTAAAAGACAAGAGTTCCGACTTCATAGCATCGAGTTTTATCCCCCATAGTTCGGCCTCTTTCCGCAAGGCGGCCTGCGAAAGGGATGTACTAACCACGAGCTACGTAGCTCTATCGACGACTCCCCAGGAGTCTCCGAGAATATTTCACTCTTGAACTCAACGTGGTGGCCTGGAATTGAACCCATAACCTTCTGAGCGCACGGCAGGTGGTGTGTCTCCTTCTCCACAGAGACTGCTAATTTTCTCCGTGGAGAAGGCGTCACACCGCCTGCCTTATTGTTGTTTTCACAGTTTTATTGTTTTATTGTTGTTATGTGCTAACTATAACACCGCAGTCGAGTGGATGTTTACACCGTATGTGCTGATTATAACACTAAAGTCGAACAGGTGTTTTCACCGTATGTGCTGATTATAACACTGCAGTCAATCGGGTGGTGTCACCGTATGTGCTGGCTATAACACTGTAGGATAGCAGATGTTGTCACCGTATGTGCTGATTATAACAATGCAGTCGAGCGAGTGTTTTCACCGTATAGGCCGACTATAAGACTGTAGTCGAGCGGATGTTTTCATCGTATGTGCTCACTATAACATTTCAGTCGAGCGGATGTTTTCACCGGTTGTGCTAACTATAACACTGCAGTCGAGCGGATGTTTTCACCGTATGTGCTGATTATAACACTACAGTCGAGTGGATGTTTACACCGTATGTGCTGATTATAACACTAAAGTCGAACAGGTGTTTTCACCGTATGTGCTGATTATAACACTGCAGTCAATCGGGTGGTGTCACCGTATGTGCTGGCTATAACACTGTAGGATAGCAGATGTTGTCACCGTATGTGCTGATTATGACAATGCAGTCGAGCGAGTGTTTTCACCGTATAGGCCGACTATAAGACTGTAGTCGAGCGGATGTTTTCATCGTATGTGCTCACTATAACATTTCAGTCGAGCGGATGTTTTCACCGGTTGTGCTAACTATAACACTGCAGTCGAGCGGATGTTTTCACCGTATGTACTAACCATAATGCCGGTCTCTCTGGCCGAGGGGTTACACGACTTTCTCCGTAATCCCGTTTATCCACGCAGGATCTCGCAGCGCACGAGAATTGGAAGCGGTTCTACCCGCTCCGGTGACTTGCGGGATACTGAGCCGGCCGCTCAAAAAGCAATGGCAAACTACTGAGCGTAATCTTGCTAAGAAATCAACAATCAGCTGAAAGATGCTGATGTTGACAGCGATGTCCTGTAAAGGATACGCAAAACATTACTAACCATAATAATGCAGTCGAGTGGGTGTTATTGTGGTTACATATTCTTGCTCTCTTTTTGAAGCATAATAACCAAGATGTATGATGGCACATAATAAAGACATTGACCATAACATACAGTCACTCAGCAATCACACAAAACTTAAAATTTTCAACTCTTGTGTGATTCCAGTGTTAACGTATGGATGTGAAAGTTGGAAATCAACGGTAGCTTTAGATAAAAAATTAGACAATTTTGAGAACAAATGTCTTAGAAGACTTCTAAACATCCACTGGACAGACTTCAGAACCAATTCGCAAATAAGACAAGAGACTAAGCAAGATACAGTATCCAATTTCATAAGAAGATGCTGTTGGAACTACATCGGCCATGTACTCAGAATGGACAAGACAAGACTCCCCTACCAAGCCCTCATATGGTCACCGGTAGGGAAAAGAAAAAGGGGAAGACTAAGAGACCCTGCGTAGAACCATCATTAGAGAAGGCTCATTCAATGGCGAAGTAAATATCCAAGATCTACAACAGGTAGCAGCGAACCGCCAGGCATGGAGAGTCAGGACTTCTGCCCTATGCGCCGCCTTAGGCTCAAGCGGAAAGACTAACTAACTAATAACATACAGAGGCGTACATGGTGTGGAAGGGTGGGAGTGGGGGAGGGTGGAAGGGGGTTTATGAGTTCTGATGCCGCTGCACGTAATTCTTACTTTTGAAAAATGGCGCGTAGTTCACTTGTTCGGTGAACGGCATGCTGGGTGCTCGAAGCCCCTTTATTTAGAATCTGGCGACGCCCCTGCGACATATTGTGGTAATACTAACTGGAAAAAAAAGAAACTTATGATGAGATCCGCCGGGAAAAGAATAAACACACGCGTATATACTGCACTTAACAAAGACGCTTTAACCAGGTACAGTATATGTGTTTGTGTTTGTTGCTTCATTGCCAAATTCCAAATACCATTTTTGTTTTACAGTGCATATCGATATTTGGCAGTGAATCATCATTCACTACCTGTATTGTGATGTGCTCCAACGTACAATTTCGCTTTTTGGATAAGTTTATCATGTATTTGCAGCTTTCTCTCTTATGTGGTTGTTGAAGAAGATTTCAGTCGGAACGTACGATTTTGCATGTCTTAAAAAAAGTTTTAAAAGTTCAGAGGATCGACTTCATTGCCCCTGGTTTTAACCCATATGGCTCTGTCTCTTCCCACATGGGAAGAAACAAACGCAAAGCGATCTGCTTCCAAATAGCCCGTATCTGAATTCGAAGTTTGAATAGGCATTAGGGGGGGGGGGGGGAGAATTGTGAAACTGCGCGTGCCACTATCCTCCCTAAAATCACTGCGTGGGTTATTCACACATGCGAATGATTATGTTGACGTGTATTCCACCATCCCTTGTCCCACGTGTCATGATTGTGTGTGTTGAAGCTTTCACACGATACAGTTTTCTCATGGGAATGACCGTCCGTGCTAGGTTACCACGCTGGCTGACTACAACTGTGACAGAGTTCAAACCACAGTATCGGCATGATTTGATATATTAGCACCAACTTTGCTTTGGAGTCCTCTAATGCAATAAGTAAATGTTCATTGTCAGAATTGTGAGTGTGTGTGTGTGTGCATGTTAGGGTGTGTGTGTGGGTGTGTGTGGTTAAGGTGTAAAAGAAAAAGGGATGGCGCGGCGAAGTCAGTCAAACGTATTATGTCGTGAGGTAGTGTTTAGTATTATAAAATGTCGCTGAACAGTCGACAGTATCGACTTCATTGCACCGGTGTTTTATCCCATATGGCTCGGTCTCTTTCCACAACGAACTGCCGAAAGCGGCGCACAAAGAACGAACTACGTAACTCCAGCGACGACCCACAGGAGTCTCCGAAAAAAACACCCATGAACATGAGGACGCGGCCCGGAATCGAACCCACAACCTTCGGAACCTGAGCTAGTCGGCTTGACCACTTCGCCACGGAAACTCCAGTGTTTATATATGTATAGGTGAAGAGGAGGGGTCTCCCGAGGCGAAGTGTCTAATGCGCCTGCCTCATGCTCCGAAGGTCGTGGGTTCAATCCCTGGACTCTGTCATTAGGTACACAAGTGCAATTTTCTGGGAAACTCCTAGGGGTAGTTGCTAGAGCTACATTCTGCGGATAGAGAGAGGGAGCCATGTTCAAATAATCAGGTGAACGAAAGCGATTCTTCACCCCCCCCCCCTTCCCCCCCCCCCACCCCCGCACCTCGACTTATATGTGAAGTTGAAGGAACTTCCCGCTTTCAGGCAAATGTAGAATGTCGTGATGTTTTGTGTGTGTGGGGGGGGGGGGGGGGGGGGGGGGGGGGGGGAGGGGGGGAGTGTGTGTGTGGGTTTTGTGTTTGTGTGGGGGGGGTGCGTGTGTGGGTGGGGTGTGTGTGTGTGTGTGTGTTTTTAAGAACATACACATCCACCTATACGCAAAACAAATGTTTCATGCCGTGAGATAACATGTATGTGCACACACGAAGTTCTATCACTTACACACACACACACCCACACCCCACACACACACACACCCCACAACACACACACACACACAACAAACACCCGTGCGCGCCGAGGCTTTTCCAGAGATAGTATGTATGTGTATGAAACATACATACCACATGTGTCTTTACGAGTATCTAAGAATTAGACCCATACGCAAAGAATTATGCCGTGAAATAGTATGTATGTGACTATATAAAATTTAGACACTTCACACTCATACGCAAACGTATTTTCTTGTGGGATAGTATGTGTGTGTATATGTGAATACCTAACACTTCACAGGCATTTGTCAGTATGTCATGTTAATATATTACATTTGCCGTTGGCAAGTCGAACCCCAAAGTATTGAAACGTCCAGACATTGTGTGCGGTGTGTTTAACTGGCCATACATTTTCCAGAAAGGCTTCAGTTTTGAGAGATGTATTTCCTTCCTGCGCGCTAGTAGTGTCGTCTTTCCCTACAATACGGAGATGTGGGTCTCTTGTCAATATAATGCAGATTTTGCCAAGATCCTGGTGAGAAACAAACACAAGATCCTGGTGAGAAACAAACACAAGATCCTGTGATGATACAAATACAAGATCCTGTGAGGATACGAATGCAAGATCCTGTGAGGATACAAATGCAAGATCCTGTGAGGATACAAGTGCAAGATCTGTGGAGAAACAAATGCATGATCCTGGTGAGAAACAAACACACGATTCTCGGAGAAACAAACACAAGATCACGATGAGCAAAAGACACAAGATTTTATACTAAGCTTAATAAATACGCCATATTACTATTATAGAAGTCGCAATTAATCCCGCTTATGAAGGGCTGGCAAACTATAATTAATAATTATAATATGTCTGTCTGTCTGTCTGTCTGTCTGTCTGTCTGTCTGTCTGTCTGTCTGTCTGTCTGTCTGTCTGTCTGTCTGTCTGTCTGTCTGTCTGTCTGGTCTGTCTGTCTGTCTGTCTGTTTGGGGTGTCTCTCTGTCTGTCTGTCTGTCGGGTTGTCTGGTTTTTTTTGTCTGTCTGTTGTCGTCTGTCTGGTCTGTATGCCTGTCTGTCAGCCTGTCTGTCTGTCTATCTGTCTGTCTGCGGCCGGCCTGGCCTACCTGTCTGCCTCTCTGTCTGCCTGCCTGTTCTAGCCTGCCTGGCTGGCTACCTGCCCGTCTGACTGTCTGTTTGTCTGTGTGAATGCGCGCGCGCGTGCGTAACGACCAGGACAAGTAGGAATAAATACGTCCAATTGACGCCGAAATTTCCACCGTTTCAATTAAAAAATTTTTTTTTAAAACGGTGGAAAAAGTTCGGCGTCAAATTGACGTATTTATTCCTACTTGTCCTGGTCGTTACGCACAGCGCGCGCGCATTCACACAGACAAACAGACAGTCAGACGGGCAGGTAAGCCAGCCAGGCAGGCTAGACAGGCAGGCAGACAGAGAGGCAGACAGGTAGGCCAGGCCGGCCGGCAGACAGACAGATAGACAGACAGACAGGCTGACAGACAGGCAGACAGACCAGACAGACAGACAGACAGACAGACAGACAGACCAGACAACCCGACAGACAGACAGACAGAGAGACAGACAGACAGACAGACAGACAGACAGACCAGACAGACAGACAGACAGACAGACAGACAGACAGACAGACAGACAGACAGACAGACAGACAGACAGACAGACAGACAGACAGACAGACAGACATATTATAATTATTAATTATAGTTTGCCAGCCCTTCATAAGCGGGATTAATTGCGACTTCTATAATAGTAATATGGCGTATTTATTAAGCTTAGTATAAAATCTTGTGTCTTTTGCTCATCGTGATCTTGTGTTTGTTTCTCCGAGAATCGTGTGTTTGTTTCTCACCAGGATCATGCATTTGTTTCTCCACAGATCTTGCACTTGTATCCTCACAGGATCTTGCATTTGTATCCTCACAGGATCTTGCATTCGTATCCTCACAGGATCTTGTTTTTGTATCATCACAGGATCTTGTGTTTGTTTCTCAACAGGATCTTGTGTTTGTTTCTCACCAGGATCTTGGCACAATCTGCATTATATTGACAAGAGACCACATCTCCGTATTGTAGGGAAAGACGACACTACTGGCGCGCAGGAAGGAAATACATCTCTCAAAACTTAAGCCTTTCTGGAAAATGTATGGCCCGTTAAACACACCGCACACAATGTCTGAACGTTTCAATACTTTGGGGTTCGACTTGCCAACGGCAAATGTAATATATTAACATGACATGCTGGCAAATGCCTGTGAAGTGTTAGGTATTCACATATACACACACATACTATCCCACAAGAAAATACGTTTGCGTATGGGTGTGAAGTGTCTAAATTTTATATAGTCACATACAACTATTTCACGGCATAATTCTTTGCGTATGGGTCTAATTCTTAGATACTCATATAAACACATGTAGTTTGTATGTTTCATACACATACATACTATCTCACGGGACAATGCGCGCGCGTGTGTGTGTGTGTATGTGTGTAAGTGATAGAACTTCGTGTGTGCACATACATGTTATCTCACGGCATGAAACATTTGCTTTGCGTACAGGTGTATGTGTATGATCTTCATACACACACACACACACCTCCCCCCACACACACCTCCCCCCCCCACACACACACACACACACACCTCCCCCCCACACACACACCTCCCCCCACACACACCTCCCCCCCCCCACACACACACACACACAACACATCACGACATTCTACATTTGCCTATAAGTGGGAAGTTCTTCAACTTCACATATAAAGTCGAGGTGCGGGGCTGGGGGAGGGGGGGAGGGGTGAAGAATCGCTTTCGTTCACCTGGTTGTTTCAACATGGCTCCCTCTCTCTATCCGCAGAATGTAGCTCTAGCAACGACCCCTAGGTGTTTCTCAGAAAATTGCAGTGTGTACCTAATGACAGAGTCCAGGAATTGAACCCACGACCTTCGGAGCATGAGGCAGGCGCCTTAGACACTTCGCCTCGGGAGACCCCTCCTCTTCACCTATACATATATAAACACTGGAGTTTCTGTGACGAAGTGGTCAAGCCGACTGGCTCAGGCTCCGAATATTGTGGGTTCGATTCCGGGCCGCGTCCTCCGGTTCATGAGTTGTTGTTTTTTTTTCGGAGACTCCTGTGGGTCGTCGCTGGAGTTACGTAGTTCGTTCTTTGTGCGACGATTTCGGCAGTTCACTGTGGAAAGAGACCGAGCCATATGGGATAAAACACCGGTGCAATGAAGTCGATCCTGTCGACTGTTCAGCGACGTTTTAAAATGTAAATTAAATACTACCGCAAGACGTAATACGTTTGACTGACTTCGCCGCGCCACCCCTTTTTCTTTTACACCTTAACCACCCACACACACACCCTAACACACACCCACACACATACACACACACACACACACACACGCGCGCACACATTTCTGACAATGAGCGATACCTATTGCATTAGTGGACTCCAAAGCAAAGTTAGTCCTAATATATCAAATCATGCCAATACTGTGGTTTGAACTCTGTCACAGTTGTAGTAAGCCAGTGTGGTAACCTAGCACGGACGGTCATTCCCATGAGAAAACTGTATCGTGTGAAAGCTTCAACACGCACAGTCATGACACCTGGGACAAGGGATGGTGGAATACACGTCAACATAATCATTCGCATGTTGTGACAAACCCACGCAGTGATTTTAGGGAGGATAGTGGCACGCGCAGTTTCACAATTCTCCCCCCCCCCCCCCCCCTAATGCCTATTCAAACTTCGAATTCAGATACGGGCCTATTTGGAAGCAGATCGCTTTGCGTTTGTTTCTTCCCCTGTGGGAAGAGACAGAGCCATATGGGTTAAAACCAGGGGCAATGAAGTCGATCTCTCAACTTTTAAAACTTTTTTAAGACAGCAAAATCGTAAAGTTCCGACTGAAATTCTTCAACAACCACATAAGAGAGAAAGCTGCAAATACATGATAACTTATCCAAAAAGCGAAATTGTACGTTGGAGCACATCACAATACAGGTAGTGAATGATGATTCACTGCCAAATATCGATATGCACTGTTAAAACAAAAATGGTATTTGGAATTTTGGGAATGAAGCAACAAACACAAAACACATATACGTACCTGGTTAAAGC
>JACEFZ010009244.1:0-39348 GCA_014155875.1 Cepaea nemoralis | reverse complement strand
CGGAGTTCTCTTCCCTCAGGTAAATTTTGTAGCTGCCAGATACTCTTCCTGGTTGGGTCACGTCTCATGGGATGCCTGGATAGATTTCAACCCCTGGTTGGGTCACGTCTCATGGATGCCTGGATAGATTTCAACCCCTGGTTGGGTCCCTTCCTTGATTCTCAGGTGGGTACTTCGACGTCGTATGGAATGGGTCATAGGATTAACAAGGCCCAAGGATGGATCAGGTTTGTTTGGGTCATAGGAATGACAAGGCCCAAGGATGGATCAGGATCTGCTAACGGCCAGTGACGACTTGACCTTGAACGAGCCCTGACTTCTGATTAAATCTTGAAAGTGGCAAGGTTCAGGCAACGGCCAGGTTAGGCCCCTTGTAAATGATTCAGTTCAGCCACGGCTCCTGATTCTTGAGTACTTCGCGTGATAGGCCATGATTTATTATCTTCATAATATTTCTTACAGCATGCCGTCAGTGGATAGTTTTTTTTGTTGTTTGTTGTTGGCCGGCCTAGATCAACCTCAGATCCTCGGTCGAGGGCACCATTAATTACTCCCTATAACAGTGTCGAAAGGAAGTAATAAGGCAGGCTTGATCTGTAATCAAAACTTTATTCTTTATTCTTAAGACGACAGGCCGCGTCTTCTCAGCTGGTTTCTTAGATGTTAACTGCCTATAACAACATAATACGTCACGATTGAGCATCTCCCCCCCCTTTCAGTCTCAATGCTCAATCGTGCTGTATCGGAGTTTTCCAATAGACCCCAATTATACCTACACTGTTACATAACTTTATATCTAGAAACATGACCAATAGTAACTTTTTATCTACATACATGACCAATGGTAACTTTATATCTATAATCATGACCATTGATAACTATATATCTACAAACATGGCCAAAGGTAACTTTATATCTACAAACATGACCAATAGTAACTTTATATCTACAAACATGACCATTGTCACATAAATAAACTTGAGATTCGATCGATGACAACCAGACCCGACTTTAGTCTGCAAAAACAAGTAATCCTTTGATGTACAGACTGAGAAAAATACGTCGTTAAAACTGTTTACACAGGATCGGCTTTTCTAACTGGGAAGCCAAACACGTCGCGTCAGAATGTCTACACTTGATCGGCGAATCTTTATTATCTGGGGTGTTCGAGAAACGAAGAACAACGCCAAACGTCTGCCAGGGCGGTATTGGCCTTTGAAGTGGAGACGAAATGTCTGAATGCAGGCGGGATGAATTCTGTGATGTGGGAGAAGTCTCTGGCTCACAGACAGCCAGGATCTTTGTGTACGGGACAAAGAATGTCCCCAAATGAAAGTGAATTTGACCGCAGATTGACTCCGGTTAGTCTAGAATAGGAGGAGAAACCCAGACTCTGGACTGATTGGTGTCTAGACTTTTTGGTGACGTCACTCAAGCACATATAAAACCCAGTTGCGGTAAACAAGTGGAGAGAGTCGGCCAGAAATTCTGAAGTGTTAAGATCGGTGCATTATTCCGAGTTGTGTTACATGAAAGAAACTAGGGGTGTCAAATTGTTGATAGTAATCGGCGGACATAGATCCAGTCTGTGATCGCCTAGTTTCGATTAGCAACCGGGATAGGCATACGGTAGGCTATTAATCATATCTAACTTAGAGTGTGATTAGGAATAGAGTACAGTACTGTGCGGTAATATAATGTATCATAGTGCGGTAATATAATGTATCATAGTGCTGTGATATAATGTATTATAGGTGTGATGATATAATGTTTATGATGAGTGATAGAATGTTCTATAAGTGCGGTGCTAGAAAGTATCATAGGAGCGTCGGCACTAGTATTCTATTGTGTGGCTTCAACTAGCTTGTGGTGAGGTTGCTTGTCTGGACTGAATGGTGCTAGTGTGTTCTCAGCACAGTGATGTGAATGACTATACTCATGAACACTGATCTGAGTCTACAGACACTTTAGAATATACGTCACACATTCTACACCTTATATACACACACACTTCTCCTACATATACTCTTTGCTTTAATAAATTTCTTGCTTTTATTTATTGAAGCTAGAGTTGTCAAGTATGTTATGTTGGGGAAGAATGAGATGGGGCATGATCCAGGGGTGAGTAAGAGTGAGAAGAAGGTGTCTTCAGATTGAGGGAGTGTTGTGGACGGAGTCTACTGGATATCTCCAGGATAGAGATATTGAATTAAAACAAATGTGGGTGTTGATTCCCCTCACTCCAGGGACGACACTAAAGTGGTAAAGAAGAACAAATAACTACTACGACATTCATTCTTTACACACACGACATTTATTGGGGGCTCGTAAACGTGATCTTTGGACAGCGGGATCTTTCGTAAATGAGATCTTTAGACAACAGGATCTTTCATAAGCGGGGTCTTTTAACACGGGATCTTTTGACACGGGATCTTTAGTTAGAAGATGGAGATATCCTATTAGTGAGAATCCAGCTAAAGTGAATGTGGATAGGGGTTAGGACTTATCTTACCTGTTCACACCTCACACGTCTGCATAGGTCTGTGGTCCTGATTCTACTCTTGTCACTGAGTGATTGTGTTGTGTTTTGTGGTGTGTTATGAAATATATAGATTAATTGTATTTGATCATTATCTATATATTTGTTTAGAGATAATCTATACTCTATCTGCTGAGTTACCTCTCTGAAAAATGGCCACTCCTAGATTAACTGGGGCAGAACTAAGGGCAAAGGGGGGAAGAAATGGGATTGTCGGGTTCTGCACTAACAGATTACGTACAGGAGGTGGAGAGGGAGTATCTTCAAGCAGAAAGAGAAGATCGAAAGGCTGAGTTGGAATTGAGAAGGATGGAGTTAGAGCAAGCAGCTAAGAAATTGGAAGCAGAACAAGCTACTAGGCAATTTGAAGCTGAGCAAGCTGTTAAGAAATTGGAAGCAGAGCAAGCCATGAGAAGGCTGGAAATTGCAGCTAAAAAACGAAGCAGAGCAAGCTGCTAAGATACTTGAGGTTGAGCAAACTGCTAAGCAACGGGAAGCTGAACAGGAAGCTCAGAAAAGGGAGCACGAGTACCGGATGCGGGAACTCGAGCTTAAGAGGCAATCTAGTGGGGAAACTGAAGGAGCAGTGGGAGGTTCGTCTCTCCCTGGCTCAACACCAGTAGGTGGACATAGCTACCATGCTATGAAGTTCCCTCTAGCGATCTACGAGGAGGACAAAGAGAAGATTGACCAGTACCTTCAACGCTTTGAGGCTATGTCGGTTGCAATGGGTCTGGAGCGTGACAAATGGAATCTCAAGCTATCCCAGGGATTACGCGGGACCGGTTACGAGGTTTATTCTCGCCTGCCACCAGGACATGAGAACAATTATGACGAGTTGAAGACGGCTCTGCTGAAACGATTCGAAGTTACGTCACATACCTACCGGAAAAAATTTCGAGGAGCGAAACAAGAACCGGGAGAGTTGTTCGCCGCCTATAGTCTGCGTCTGAAAGCCTATCTCCATAAGTGGATGGATTTGGCTGGGTTCGCGCATGACTATGAAAGTCTGGAAGAGCTCATGGTAGTCGTCCAGATGCGGAAGCAAATGTCGAAACCTCTCAGGACATTCTTGGGAGAACAAGGGGCGGAACAAATCGACATGGTGACGAAATTGGCAGAACGGTTCGTCGAGGTCCATGGGGAGGCAGCAGAAAACCTTTCTACCAACACCAAAAGTCAGGAAAAACATAACCTGAAGAAAGCCAAAAGCATAGGAACTAAGAAGGTGGAACCATATGTCAAAACTTCAGAGGAGAGTTTGGAGAAGACAAAGGGGGAAAGCAAGAGCACTTCGAGCTCTACACAAAAGCGACAGTGATCGGAGAAGTGGTGTTCGATTTGTAAATCGCCCTCTCACAATACGAGAGAATGCAAATCGAAGGCTAAGAACCCTCACTTCGCGGCATGTCAAGTGACTTCAAAGCAGGTGGACACTGACAATGCCAAGGTCGACAAGGAAGCTCACCAGCAGGAGAGCTCACTAAAGTCCGGCACTAGAAATCTAGGATAGGGAAATGGTGCAACTACTGCAGGTCGAATACGCACAAGGCTATTGACTGCAGGGGAAAGTCAGGAGATACTCAATTCGTCGTGTGCCCCGGGAAACCTAAGGTGGAGCCCACTAAACAGGTTGAGGCCGAGAGAGAGACTCCAGACCAGGAAAAACCACCTGTAGTGGAATTGGTAGAAGTTAACGGTCGTCAAGTGGAGTGTTTGTACGACACAGGACTGGACGGGGAGGCCGTGATTTCTGCGGATCTGGTACATCCAGAACAATTCACAGGTGAAACCATGGAGATACAGCCTGCACAGAAGAGTGCTGTAGCCATGAAATTGCCCATTGCCAGAGTGGAGATTCGGTCAAGATATGTCACCGGCACCATCAAGGCCGCGGTGTTGACCGATCCCATTTTTCCCGTAATCCTCGGTTGCCGTTATGTCTTTCTGGGAATGCCCAGGGAGCCAATCCATATGGGAGCAATACAGACTCGCTCTCAGACGAGAACGGGTGAGGCAGAAGCAAATGTGACTAACCCACTGCCAGGGGAGTTGCGAACTGCCCAGAGTGAGGATGCTACTCTACGTCCTTGCTACAAAAAGCTGCAGAAAAGTGCTGATCCACCCAAACGGGGGCAGTACTATATGAAGAATAGGATACTCTACAGGAGAGCCGGAAGGGAAGACAACCTACATGGTCAGTTGGTGGTCCCGAAGGCCCACCGTTCCCAGATACTTCATATGGGGCATACCATCTCATTCAGTGGGCATATGGGTATTGCCGCCACAATGCAGCGAATTTCCTGCCATTACTATTGGCCTGGAATGACATGTGATGTGCGTCGGTATGTGAAGTCATGCCCTGAGTGCTAGAGGGTGGCACCAAAACACTGGACAGCGCCGGTGGTCTTAGGTGAAATGCCCATGATGAAATCTCCTTTCGAGAGGGTAGCCATCGATATTGTGGGTCCACTTCCTAGGACTAGGAAGAGGAACATTTACATACTAACCATGGTGGATTGCTGTACAATGTGGGGTGAAACCATACCGTTGACCACGATTGACTCGAAACGAGTGGCAGACGCACTGATGGAGGCATTTACCAGATTAGGATTTCCTGATCAAATACTGACGGACAATGGGTCCCAGTTTTGTGGAAAAATTATGGAGGAGGTATTTAGGGTGTTCCACTCTAACCATATCCATACCAGCCCTTACCACCCTCAAGCCAATGGACAAATAGAGCGTTTCAACGGCACGTTGATGACAATGCTCAGGAAACTGGCGCAGGAAAAACCTGATGGGTGGGATGAATATATCCCAGCAGCACTTTTTGCCTATCGGGAAGTTCCTCATGGCTCAACAGGACTACCACCCGCTACGTTGCTGTTTGGTCGTCCAATCAAATGACCGTTGGAAGCCATGTTGAGGAGTTGTACTGAAGAGGGGACGTCAGAAGAAGTGATCTCTTCTTACAAATATGTGGAGGAACTGAAAGAAAAACTTCACAAGGGATGGACTCTGGCAAATCAAAACTTGAAAAAGGCCAGAAAAAAACATGCGGCTTACTACAACAAGAGGTCTAAAGACAGATCTCTAGAGGTGGGAGACAAAGTATTATTGCTACTCCCAAAGGGAAGCAACAAACTGGAGATAGGTTGGCAAGGACCATTTCCCGTGGAAAGGGTGATATCCAGAACCAACTATCAGGTCCGGATCCGGGGAAAGTCGAAGATTTTCCATATCAATCTCTTGCGGAAATACGAGGAGAGACCCGGAGACAAAGCAGCTCACCTCATGGCAATGGCAGTTGCAGTGGAGACAGAAGTGGGAATCAACGAGGGCAGGGAATATCCCCTGGTACACCAGGAAACCTACAAGGATGTGCAGGTGAACCCTGATCTGACTTCCCAGGAGAGGGAAAAGATAACCCAGGTTCTCGAGTCTCATAAGGAGATACTGACTGATAAACCAGGACGAACGAGGTTGGTGGAGTTCGAGATGACTTTGACCACTCAAGAGCCTGTTCGCCAAAAGGTTTACCCAGTGCCATTCTCTACAGAAAAGGCCCTAGAGGAGGAAATACAGAAACTATTGGAGGATGACGTGATTGCACCATCCACATCCCCATACAATGCGGGGGTGGTTCTGTTACGAAAACCAAGTGGAGAACACCGGTTGTGTATAGACTACCGACTGCTGAACAGTCATACACAATTTCAGGTGGAACCTTTGCCGAATCCAACTCAGTTATTCGCGAGGCTCCATAAGACAAGGTATTTCTCAAAGGTGGATCTGAGTCGCGGGTATTATCAGATTCCGGTCAAACCAGAGGTTCGACCACTGCTGGCGTTCAGTACCCCCAGTGCACATTACGAATTCAAGGGCATGCCCTTTGGACTCAGCAATGCACCTAGTGTGTTTACTCGCATGATGAGGACTTTACTAGATCCTTTACAGGATCCGTCCATCATCTCATTCATGGATGATATTCTGATTTCCAGTGACAGTTTGGAAGACCATTTACAATCCTTGAAAAGAGTTTTCAATAGGCTCAAAGAAGCAGGGCTTACTGCTCGCCCAACCAAGTGTATGATTGGTTACCAGACTCTGGAATTTCTAGGTCACATCATCACTCCAGGACACATTGTCCCAGAGGAAAAGAACCTAGGGAAAATCAGATGTGCTCCAAGGCCAAAAACGAAGAAGGATGTGCGATCTTTTCTCTCGTTGTGTGGGTTCTACCACAAATTTATCCCACATATCACTGAACTGGGAGCTCCAGTAACCGAAACCTTGAAAAAGGGATACCCGGACCAAATCGTTTGGACACCAGAATGTGAGAGTGCCTACAGTCAGTTGAAGGAGGCCTTGCTCAGCAAACCTATGTTACAGCTCCCGGACCTTTCCAAACCATTTTTGTTGAGAACGGATGCAAGTGGGATTGGGGCAGCTTTGTTACAGGAAGGAAAAGACGATGCTTCGGTTTTGAAACCAGTGACTTACGCAAGCAAGAAACTTCTCCCGGCTGAGAGGAATTATTCGACCGTCGAGAGAGAGTGTTTGTCTCTCGTATGGGCCGTGCAAAAATTCCAGCCATATTTGTATGGAGTTCAGTTTCGAGTTCAGTCGGATCATCAACCCTTGATGTTCCTGGCCACTTCTCAGAAGCTCAACGCCCGTTTTATGCGGTGGTCGTTGCTACTTCAGCCATACCACTTTACAGTGGAGTATATACCTGGGAAGGAAAATGTTGGAGCTGATTTCCTGTCGAGACATCCAGCTCCTGAAGAAAAGGAATAGATCATCTGGATCGAACCTCCAAGAAGAAAGAGTTGTTGCGGACTACTCTCTTAGGAGGGGGCCTATGTCACATAAATAAACTTGAGATTCGATCGATGACAACCAGACCCGACTTTAGTCTGCAAAAACAAGTAATCCTTTGATGTACAGACTGAGAAAAATACGTCGTTAAAACTGTTTACACAGGATCGGCTTTTCTAACTGGGAAGCCAAACACGTCGCGTCAGAATGTCTACACTTGATCGGCGAATCTTTATTATCTGGGGTGTTCGAGAAACGAAGAACAACGCCAAACGTCTGCCAGGGCCGTATTGGCCTTTGAAGTGGAGACGAAATGTCTGAATGCAGGCGGGATGAATTCTGTGATGTGGGAGAAGTCTCTGGCTCACAGACAGCCAGGATCTTTGTGTACGGGACAAAGAATGTCCCCAAATGAAAGTGAATTTGACCGCAGATTGACTCCGGTTAGTCTAGAATAGGAGGAGAAACCCAGACTCTGAACTGATTGGTGTCTAGACTTTTTGGTGACGTCACTCAAGCACATATAAAACCCAGTTGCGGTAAACAAGTGGAGAGAGTCGGCCAGAAATTCTGAAGTGTTAAGATCGGTGCATTATCCCGAGTTGTGTTACATGAAAGAAACTAGGGGTGTCAAATTGTTAATAGTAATCGGCGGACATAGATCCAGTCTGTGATCGCCTAGTTTCGATTAGCAACCGGAATAGGCATATGGTAGGCTATTAATCATATCTAACTTAGAGTGTGATTAGGAATAGAGTACAGTACTGTGCGGTAATATAATGTATCATAGTGCTGTGATATAATGTATTATAGGTGTGATGATATAATGTTTATGATTAGTGATAGAATGTTCTATAAGTGCGGTGCTAGAAAGTATCATAGGAGCGTCGGCACTAGTATTCTATTGTGTGGCTTCAACTAGCTTGTGTGATATATCATTTTACTCAGGGAGTTGAGGACAATGTAGTGGAATAATAATTAGAGAGATTAAGGATGGTTGAGAGGGAGGAGAGGAATGTGAAATGGTAGGATTTTCCAGTAGGGCATCTGCTGGGTTTCTACCCGTTCCTTTATTCTTTCCTGGTGTTGCCATGTCTCAGATCATATGATGAGTTATTTGGCCGTATGACAGAGATCGGATCTCTGTTATAGATCTGAGTGCTGCTATTGGCCTACACTCACCTAATTCCGGCCAGGACTGAGTTGCCCTCACCATGGTATTCTCTATTCTACAGGTTCCATTTACAAGTCCACGTATGTGTGCTATGATTTTCCACAGTGAAGCTAACACATTTTAGAAGATGATGGCTCAGAATTTGAAGACAGAAGTTACTGAGAGGCCGCTACATTGGGCTTATACCCAAGTGGGTTTGCGGGAACCTGACTTCTGCTGAGCAGGATATGCTGATGATACTTATATTTTAGCAAGTGATAGGTGTATCACTGAACAGTCAGAACAATATATATATATATATATATATATATATATATATATATATATATATATATATATATATATATATATATATATATATATATATATATATATATATATACACACACAACACTGATACCAGAAACAGTCATACAAATATTATACTGATACCGGGAACTTCAGATTGTGTTGTTAATATGGGGAATCTTTAAAACCAGTGACACTAGATCAAGTATGATTTCCCCAGTAACAGTGACAATAGTCTTAGAATTCTCTGATAACAATCATTTAAATAACAGAGGAAATTCATAGTGTGAAACAGATTGATAGCAAAATCAGAAGCTGAATTACAAGACCACATGGATAGTCTAAACGAAATGTGTAGGGAACATAACATGAAAATTAGCACAAGCAAAACAGAGGTAATGACTATAACTAAAGAAGAACAAACAGCAACAATTCACCTAAACGAACATCCCTTGAAACAAGTAAAGAGCTTCAAGTACCTAGGAAGTATAATATCATCAAATGGCAGATCAGAAGACGAGATCGAAAATAGGTGCAATAAGGCAAATCAACTCATTGGACAAATGGCACCAATACTAAAGAACAAACATGTATCAATAACTACTAAGAAAGTACTTTACAACACAATCTTCCTACCAACTCTCTGCTACCAATGCCAAACCTGGACAATGACAGAAAAAGAGAAAAGAAAAATCACAACAACAGAAATGAGGTTTCTGAGAAGAATACTCAACATATCAAGAAGAGATAAGATCAGAAATGAAGAAATCAGGACTAAAGTAGGGGTTAAAGCTGCTCTAGATTTTATTAGAAAGCAGCAAGTCAAATGGTTTGGCCATGCAAGTAGGCTACCAGTCAACAGCATGCCACAACAAGCAATGATGTACAGACCAGATGGAAACAGAGGAAGAGGCCGACCACGTAAACGTTGGACTGAGGGAATAACAGAATCCATGGGAATGTCGATATACGAAGCCCATAACCGGGCACTCTCACGAAGTTTATACTTCACCTCGACACCGCAAGGTACAAGAGGAACATGATGAGATGAGATGAGATGAGAAACAGATTGAAGACTCTCAGTAGACAGTGTTTGTCATGGGTGTCCAAGCATCCTAGTGGTTCAAGAGACAACGGAGGAAGTCTTCACGTGACCAGAGGAGTATCACCTTAGTGAGGTTGCTTGTCTGGACTGAATGGTGCTAGTGTGTTCTCAGCACAGTGATGTGAATGACTATACTCATGAACACTGATCTGAGTCTACAGACACTTTAGAATATACGTCACATATTCTATACCTTATACACACACACACACTTCTCCTACATATACTCTTTGCTTTAATAAATTTCTTGCTTTTATTTGTTGAAGCTAGAGTTGTCACGTATGTTATGTTGGGGAAGAATGAGAGGGGGCATGATCCAGGGGTGAGTAAGAGTGAGAAGAAGGTGTCTTCAGATTGAGGGAGTGTTGTGGACGGAGTCTACTGGATATCTCCAGGATAGAGATATTGAATTTAAAAAAATGTGGGTGTTGATTCCCCTCACTCCAGGGACGACACTAAAGTGGTAAAGAAGAACAAATAACTACTACGACATTCATTCTTTACACACACGACAACCATTATACCTAAGAGTCCAGATCGATGTTATAATCACCACTTCAAAAGGTTTCGAATACATAACCACTGAGCTAGAACTCAAGCAGGCTACCCACTGCGGTACCTCAACCACCACGTGATCAGTGGTTCAGATGCAGAGGCGTGCGTGAGAATCCCCCACAAGGCGTAGACCCAGCCACAATGGGTGCCAGGAACTGCCCTGGGAAAGGGGGGGGGGTAAAGAAGGTCGTTGTGATATTGAAACATTACCCTTTCTACTGGGATGAAGAGGAACCTAACAGTCCTGTTTAGCCTTTCCCCCTCTACCCTGTGATGTAGAGGAACCTAACAGTCCTGTTTAGCCTTTCCCCTTCTACCCTGTGATGTAGAGGAACCTAACAGTCCTGTTTAGCCTTTCCCCTTCTACCCTGTGATGTAGTGGTACCTTACAGACGTGTGATAATATTTGTATAACTCCTCAGAGTTTAAAACCATAGAGAGCAGGCCATGTACGTCGCTGCAGTGGCAACATATTACAATAGGAAAACTACCAACAGCACAAAATAAATATTTTGTACACGTAGATGAATGTGAACCTTATCCTTGAAGAAAGTCGTGATGGTGTTGTCAGAAAGGTGCAAATATCACAGCTTCGCTGAAATCGGACACTGTCCAACTAAAGTCCTTTTAAACTGAGAGAGGAAGAGGGGGAAATAATGGTGTTTATGGCATCCACAGCTGAGACGGTCACGGTTGAGAGAAATCATTTGGCCTTGTTTACGACACCGGTTGGGTTCACACATGAATGCAACCATCCGGTCAAGGTCGTTGTTGGAACAAACGACATAGGAGTCCTGGTCATCTTTCATGACGTGAAAATAGCCGCTTTTGGAGTGACGTCATCGGAGTTCCCGCCCGGTGAGTTTTGTTTTCTTGTTTGATTGGTTAGTCGTCAATGTAGGCGTGTCCTCGGAGAGGTATGGCTTACATGTACGAAAGACAAGGTAGGAGACATCGGAGTTCCCCCTGGTAAGTGTTGTTTTCCTTGTTTCATTGGCTAGTTAACCCAACGTAGGCGTGTCCTCAGGAAGATGTGGCGTACATGTACGAAAGACAAGGTCGGGGACATCGGAGTTCCCTCCTGGTGAGTGTTGCTTTCCTTGTTTGATTGGCTAGTCCACCCAACGTAGGCGTGTCCTCAGGAAGATGTGGCGTACATGTACGAAAGACAAGGTCGGGGACATCGGAGTTCCTATTGGTAGGTGATGTTCTCCTTGTTTCATTGGCTAGTCATCAAATGTAGGTGTGCCCTCACGGAAATGTGGCTACGACGTACGAAACTAGTTTGAGAAGAAGGAGCCCGGGTAAGTATCATCACAATCTAGTGTCTTGTGCCTTGTCGAACCTTTGTCTTTCGAAAAGCCTCTCTTTGGTAATCCACATGTCCTACCACTGGCGCTGGAGCGTGTACAATACCTGTCACATCCTGAATCCACCCATTGTACTCTCCTCTTCTCCGTCTCACAGTACGTGTCCCATAGTTCCATAGTAATGTATCTCATAGTTCCATGGTTACTTATCCCATAGTTCCACAGTTGCGTATCCCATAGTTCCACAGCTGTGTGTCCCATAGTGCCACAGTTGTGAATCCCATAGTTCCACAGGTGTGTATCCCATAGTTCCACAGTTGTGTATCCCATAGTTCCACAGTTGTGTATCCCATAGTTCCACAGTTGTGTATCCCATAATTCCACAGAACGTATCTCATAGTTCCACAGTTGTGTATCCCATAGTTCCACAGTTGCATATCCCATAGTTCCACAGTTGTGAATCCCATAGTTCCACAGGTGTGTATCCCATAGTTCCACAGTTGTGTATCCCATAGTTCCACGGTTGTGTATCCCATAGTTCCACAGTTGTGTATCCCATAATTCCACAGAACGTATCTCATAGTTCCATGGTTGTGTATCCCATAGTTCCACAGTTGTGTATCCCATAGTTCCACGGTTGTGTGTCCCATAGTTCCACAGTTGTGTATCCCATAGTTCCAGAGTTGTGTATCCCATAGTTCCACAGTTGTGTATCCCATAGTCCCACAGTTGTGTATCCCATAGTTCCACAGTTGTATATCCCATAGTTCCACAGAACGTATCCCATAGTTCCACAGAACGTATCCCACAGTTCCACAGTTGTGTATCCAATAGTTCCACAGTTGTGTATCCAATAGTTCCACAGAACGTATCCCATAGTTCCACAGAACGTATCCCATAGTTCCACAGTTGTGTATCCCATAGTTCCACAGAACGTATTCCATAGTTTCACAGTTATGTAACTCATTCATTCATGTCTTTGTATATTATCAACATAATTCATTTTCATAAATATCCATCATCTTATTAGGCAGTCATCTTCTAAATATATATATATATCACCGGCATTAAACTGGATGTCAGTTGAATTCTTGTTCAAAAAGAATTTGCAGTCTACTGAGCATACAATCCCCTTTGTATATCAACCTGGAGTTGATCGCAACGTCAGATGAAAGAGGTGCAATATTTTTATTTAACACGTACGTTCTATACAACATGGTTGCAGTTGCTGTTTCAATGAATGGACAGATCTGTTTAGTAACTGGGTTATAAACAGGGTTGCTAGCTGGTCAACTTGGACCACAACAAACTCATGCAGTACTTAATTGCGGCTGTTTGACAAATGGGTTTACAACAACAACAATGACTACTACTACTACTACTACTACCACCACCACCACCACACCCACCACTACTACTACTACTACTACTACTACTACTACTACTACTACTACTACTACTACTGCTGCTGCTGCTGCCGCCACCACCACCAACCCCACTACTACTACTTGTCATGGAGTTTATTACGATGCTTCTGTCGTGGAGTTTAAAACTGCTACTGCTATGTTAAGTAGCTATGACGCATCTGCATTGCTAGGGAGCGTCAGCTTCTTAACGCTCTCCACATAGCGAGCTTGTTTATTTAATCTCTCCCCAAGTGTGACTATGTCTGATCTCTCTCGAGATGTGATTATGGTCAATCTCTCCCCAGATGTGACTATACCCAATCTATCCCCAGATGTGACTATATCCAGTCTCTCCCCAGATGTGACTATATCCAATCTCTCCCCAGATGTGACTATATCCAATCTCTCCCCAGATGTGACTATATCCAGTCTCTCCCCAGATGTGACTATATCCAATCTCTCCCCAGATGTGACTAAATCCAATCTCTCCCCAGATGTGACTATATCCAGTCTCTCCCCAGATGTGACTATATCCAATCTATCCCCAGATGTGACTATATCCAATCTCTCCTCAGGTGTGACTATATCCTATCTCTCCCCAGATGTGACTATATCCAATCTCTCCCCAGATGTGACTCTATGTACACAGGAGGACCAGTCACATGTCCAGGAGGAGATCATCATCCCTCTGATCGTCGCCTGCTGTCTCTGTGCGGTCGTTATCATCATCGTTATCGCCTACGTCATCAGCAGGAAGATACAGACCACCAGAGACCAGTCTCAGTACAAACAGATGCCTTGAGGACATGATTAATGTTGGAGTTGTAGTCGGGGAATCTCCTGAGTACATTTATCAAAACACGTAGATGCGGTGTGGCCTGTAACAATACAGACCTACAGGAATATGCAGTCTGTTAGTTGGGAAAACAAACTGCCTTAGTTTGAAGTTTAGAATTTAAGTTTATCCAGTGACATGAGGATCTGGTGAGATCCCACAGATCCATCTGTCTAATGGTACCTCACAAATCCATCCATATGGTGGGATCCCACAAATCCATCTATATAATTGGATCCCATAAATCCATGTGTCTAGTAGGACCCCACAAATCCATCTATGTAGTGGTACCCACTAATCCACCTATCTAGTGGGACCCCACAAATCCATCTATCTAGTGGGATCCCACAAATCCATCTATCTAGTGGGACGCCACAAATCCATCTATCCAGGGGGACGCCACAAATTCATCTATCTAGTGGGACCCCACAAATCCATTTATCTAGTGGGACCCTTCAAATCCATCTATCTAGGGGGACGCCACAAATCCACCTACCTAGTGGGACCCCACAAATCCATTTATCTAGTGGGACCCCACAAATCCATCTATCTAGTGGGACCCCATAAATCCATTTATCTAATGGGAATCAATAAATCCATCTACCTACTCAGTAAGTAAAGTAAAGGATTGAGTTGTGGGTACATGGGGTACCCACCAGTACCCGAGTATTTATTGCGTATGCCAGATTTGTGTGAGTCGCCAAAGTGTTAAATGTTGTCGTTATCTTGTGCGTGTTTAAATATCTTTTTTAAATGGTCGTATCCTTGTTCGTTGCCAAGTTCGCCATACAACATTATCATGTGACTTTTCACAAGACACATTTTATTTTTCATTCTTTCTGAAAATCATTTTTTGCGATGTGTGTTTTCGTAGCGAGGTTGTGTTATTTTCTCTTGTAAGCGTCCGACCTTGCCTGGTGTTTTTGGAAGAGTGTTTGGCGTCCATCAAGGGTCTTTACTTGTTTGACTAGACTGCAAGAGCTGTTTCCAGGATTGCCACTTGGGGGGTTAGGGTGGGAGTGTAGTGGCCTAGCAACAAAAAAAAGCGCCACGACACTTGTAAGACGGATTCCACAAAGACTTATTTTTGTTGTACAAGTTAACCAGGGGCTCTCTTTCTCAATTAGGAGGTTCTTTGCAGAAAGTTGCTCTCATCACGGTGTACCGAAAACCTCTCTATCCCTAGCTAATTCCTCGTGCCTCGTGCACCCTCATGCCCAAGGTGTTTGCCATGTTATTTGTCCATCTTCGTACCGGCCGAGCTCCGCCTCATATACCCTCATGCCCAAGGTATCGGCCATCTTATTTGTCCATCTTTGTGCCGGCCGAGCCCCGCCCCAATCACCCTCAAGCCCAAGGTATATGCCATTTCCTGTGCCAGTCATCATGCAGGCCGACCTGTGCCTCTTCTGCAAGGAACCACGCTCTCCATCACCGTTCTCTCCTATCTATTGTCACGTTTAGTATGCCCACATTATTTCAGTTTCCGAGACACGATACTGTTTATGCGTGAGTTTTCATCGATGTTCAGTTCTTGTAACATTTCAGTATTCTTCTTCTACTTGGAACACGATATTCTCATAATTGTTCTGTAACATTTTGTGACAGAGCGACAAGACACGAAGTATTAACGCTGAAGTCAAGCCGTATAAACCATCGGAGTTTATTACAAGAACTTAGTCGTATCTAAACCGTGGCATATTACATGGATCAATCATGGAGTCTCACGTCTTATCGGCTTGAGTAGTAGATGGTAACCCACCCCTGTTTACCTCTACGTCAGCCCGTGACGTCCCCAACTACCTAGCTACGGTGCTCACGCGTGCATCAGCTATTTATTTATTTCCCATTGCACGCCGTGCCACCTAACTAAACCCCGTATAACAGGCTATTCTGTTATATTACCTTCCTACCCTAACAAGACTTTTCCCCGAAAAGTCTTAATTCCACAACTCAATTACCCCAAATCTATGACCCCAGACCCTTAACCCAATAATCCCACACAATTAAAGTTACTTCTTCTTCGTTTCTGTAAAATCATAAGCAATCCGCTTACCTGTCTTGCCTCAAACAATCTGAACACTTTCTCCAATTTCTTGTCTAGACTGTCTCAATACTGAAAATGCGTGTTCGGGATCTGTGATCTCAGCATACTTGCGTGCTAAATCATCTTTGAAATGTTCCCACGTTTCATCTTTTCCTGCCTCTAATTTTCTCCTTATATGGTCAGAAACTGACGAGACACTCGCCTGATAAGAATTTTTTTCTTTTCTTCGTCTGTGGCTCCTACCAAAAAAGCTTGTTTCTCGCTGGCTATAATCCATTTTTTAAAATGCATGGCCTGGCCGATAAATTTCTCGATGTCAGTACCTACACCCTGCTGTTTCAACGCTGTATCGAGTCTGCATATAGCTCTCCCAACTCCACTTAAAACCTGTGTCAACGACGCTTCGTCTTGTGCCATTTTGTTATACCTGTAAACTTATAATACTTACCCTCTAACCAATAATATTAATTAATAGTACCTCTATAACTTCTAATCAATAATAGCAATCAATAATTATCTCAGAATCAGATTTAAAATGTTTAAGTCAGGAATTAATCTAATTAATTAATTATTATGTATTATACTTCCCTTGGGAAATTACAACGTTAACTGTTCAGTTTTGATTTTAAATCGTAGATGTTCTGACAGCCGGTCTCTCACGGATCAGAGTGCAGCACTTCCTCGACGGTTTAGGAATGCATGACTGTGGTTCTG
The DNA here is from genome assembly GCA_014155875.1 of Cepaea nemoralis. Taxonomy (NCBI): domain Eukaryota; kingdom Metazoa; phylum Mollusca; class Gastropoda; order Stylommatophora; family Helicidae; genus Cepaea; species Cepaea nemoralis. The sequence goes on along the minus strand of JACEFZ010009244.1, from coordinate 22,551 downwards.
GTAAGGCCCCTCAAAGTCAGCAATGCACGAGAGCGATCAGCTACGGCCCCGGTTGGTCCCTCTAAGTCAGCAATGCAGATGGCGGCTTGGACAAAGCTCTTGGAAATGTCAAAACTCTGGCTATTGCCCTCGAAATAAATTGATACTGTTCAGTCAACGGCCATAGTAGGGCCTCTTAAAATCGCGAATGTTCAGGCAACGGCTCTTGTAGCCATTTGAAATTGAGAATGTTCAAGCAACGACTCTTGTAGCCCTTTGAAATTGAGAATGTTCAAGCAACGACTCTTGTAGCCATTTGAAATTGAGAATGTTCAAGCAACGGCAGCCCCCTTGAAAACAATTTACGCCATGGCTCTCGCAAAAGTTGTAGAAGCCGCTATGTTTGACGAACGCGTTCAGCAATGTTCTTTCAGTATAGCCGCACTTGTTTTCAAGACATTCTCCGGGAAGTTCTCACTGAACTTAGTACTTTGTGTATTCCGCGACGACCCAAAAGTTTTGAGATCCTTGCGTCTAAGGCACCATTTCGAGTCTTGTGACAGAGCGACAAGACACGAAGTATTAACGCTGAAGTCAAGCCGTATAAACCATCTGAGTTTATTACAAGAACTTAGTCGTATCAAAACCGTGGCATATTACATGGATGGAGTCTCACGTCTTGTCGGCTTGAGTAGTAGATGGTAACTCATCCCCTGTTTACCTCTACGTCAGCACGTGAGCGTCCCTAACTACCTAGCTACGGTGCTCACGCGTGCATCAGCTATTTATTTATTTCCCCTTGCACGCCGTGCCACCTAACTAAACCCCGTATAACAGGCTACTCTGTTATAATTTCAGTATTCTTCTTCTAAATATTGCGCACAACCCACTACTGGCAACGCTGATCGCATTCTGGTATGAATCTAAGGCCCATCCACGTCAATATGGAAGCACTATACTCGAGTTTCGCTCTCGTTTGAGCTCGTCAGTAGTGCATATCCCTGACCGGATCCGGAAACAGTCCCGGATCACGCGTGTGAAGCGGGTGTGTAACCACGCGGCACACACTGGACACACCAAATTATCACAACAGAACATCACAACGCTACCCATCGTAGGCTATGCTCAAGATTGCCCAATCGCCGCGACCGACGTCCGTCAATCGATGGGACCCGAACGATCAGGACTTCTCACTGGCAAGGAACACCAGGAGCGAAACTCGAGTATAGTGCTTCCATATTGACGTGGATAGGCCTTAGGTTCATACCAGAATGCGATCGGCGTTGCCAGTAGTGGGTTGTGCTCAATATTTAAATTTCAAATCCCGAAACAACCACATAATCAATTGATTATTGCTCACCGGATTTAGGAGGCCTGGTGTTCCTTGCCAGTGAGAAGTCCTGATCGTTCGGGTCCCATCGATTGACGGACGTCGGTCGCGGCGATTGGGCAATCTTGAGCATAGCCTACGATGGGTAGCGTTGTGATGTTCTGTTGTGATAATTTGGTGTGTCCAGTGTGTGCCGCGTGGTTACACACCCGCTTCACACGCGTGATCCGGGACTGTTTCCGGATCCGGTCAGGGATATGCACTACTGACGAGCTCAAATGAGGGCGAAACTAGAGTATAGTGCTTCCATATTGACGTGGATAGGCCTTAGGTTCATACCAGAATGCGATCGGCGTTGCCAGTAGTGGGTTGTGCTCAATATTTAAATTTCAGTATTCTTCTTCTACTCGGAACACGATATTCTCACAATTGTTCTTCTTCTTCTTTTCGTTCATCCGGAGTGTTTTTTCAGATGTGATTGCGGTGTGTCTGTTATGCGCCCTTGGGCCGAAACCCGTAGGCCAACACATCCGACAATAGCGTGCTTTTTTGACCAGGTAGCATACCTGGGATCACAATTGTTCTGTAACATTTCTGTATTCTTCATTTACTCGGACCACGATATTTTCACAATTGTTCTGTAACATATCAGCTCAAAAGCGCAAATTTTCTTATTTAATGATGGCAAAATGGCCCATGACTCACATCCATCTGTTGCCACAGGGAAGATGCACGTTGTCAACAAGTTTAATGTCACTTGCTTGCTCGTTTTATGTCACGTGTTCTTAATACTGCTTAATCTCTGTATCGCCATGGCAGCCAGTTTGAGTCTAACTTCTTGTCAACTGTCCCGTCTGTTGTTGATTATGGCGCTAAGATTTTCACAGCAAGTGACATTTCCAATGTCTTATTCGTTGATTGTGATTTTTGGTTGGTATGTAGTTTTGTCCGTGGACATTTTACTTTAGGGCTAATTTTGAGAAATGTATGTGAACTGACACCTCTCACTGCACCCCCCCCCCCCCCCCCCCCCCAGCAACGCCACTGGGCTGGTGTAAAATCTGAATCCACTCTACTTCATTGGCTCTGGTACAAGCAGTCACGCCTTGAGTCGCTAGTTACATGTTTCTATTTTTCTGTGTGTACAGTGCCAGGAGTACACTCACGGAACGTGTAGTGGAGCGGGGTAGCAAGAGATGATTTTCTACAGGTATTCAGTCAATGATGCTGAATGGACGGGGACGGTGGCATGGAGGAATATCATCAGCACAGTTGATCCAGAACACCAAAGACCGAGATCTGTGGAGAGACATGAACGCCTACGCCAGCCGGCAGGGTACTTTATGAAGGAACGAACGAATGGACTTTATTTTCTAATGATGATGATGATTCAGTCGCTATACTACAGGCTTAGCTCACAGATCACACAGCTTGTCCCATAACGCTGTCATCTTCACATATTATGGCCTAAAAAGTGGGAAGAGTATGAGGAGGAAGAAGAGAAAGTGGGGAGGCTAAGGCGATGAACAACAAGAAGAAGAAAAGACGAAGGGTGTCCTTTTATTGCGTGTTTTATTTACAGTGCTTTGCGTTGTTGCCTTTCACATAAGTTAGTTGTTTACGTTTGAAATGACGTGCGGACTGGTGCAGGATTGTTGGCTAGAGTGTTGTCATTTAGCACCAAAGTAAACATGAATGATTCATTTCTGTCCATGAATGTCAACAATATATTGGGGTTATACTTGGCTGTTCAACTTGTATACTGAAAACATCGTTAAGAATCTTAGAAAACGTATTGACAAGGAACAATATGACCTTTTTTGTAATCGGAGCAATAGAAGTACAAGAGATTAGACAGAGAGTAGATGTTGGACAGTCTGACATAATGGCATGAAGAAACATTGGTATTACTGATCATTGACAGTTCATGAGACAGACGTCTGGGCGGACATGATCACCAACGCCACAAGACATGGACTATAAGAAGATTGGCTGTACACGAGACAGAAGGCTGTGGACAGACATGATCACCAACGCCACCCGGCATGTACTATAAGAAGATTGGCAGTACACGAGACAGAAAGCTGTGGACAGACATGATCACCAACGCCAAACGGCATGGACTATAAGAAGATTGTCAGTACACGAGACAGAAGGATACGGACAGACATGATCACCATCGCCACACAGCATGGACTATAAGAATATTGACAGTACACGAGACAGAAGGTTGTGGACAGACATGATCACCAACGCCACACGGCATGGATCATAAGAAGTAGAACATACATACGCTAACAACATAATATTACAACCAACAACACCAACATACAACCAACAATACAATTTTACAACCAACAAGACTATATTACAACCGACACAAATGTAGATTGAGCAGCTAACATAATTAGTGCATCAGCTGTGAATATCTGGCTTCACTGCTGACGGACGATAGAAATGCGATGACAGAAACGACCAGAACAAACATTGCTCTCCAAAATTTAAAGCAATTAAAACATGTTTAGATTGAAACAGAAAGACAGCAAATGTCACAGTGCTTACAGCATGCATAATTCCCCGCCTGTGGATGTCCTTAACTGTGCCTCCCCCGGCCACCTGTCACACTTAACAAGTTGGGTATATTTATTACTTGTACAGATGCTGCCCCAGACAGTTCATACAGTAACTCCTTCGGACCTGGCATTTAGCTTGAAGTAACAACAGCTTAGGACAGCCAAAGTTCAAACGGCGAGGTTCATCCAACAATTCAAAATGTCAAGACCCCAAATATACATGGTCACTGGGAGAGGCTGAAGACTTAGGGTTTGCCTGAAGTGTGATTATGCGAGTTCTACATAAGTTACATAATAAAATGTACAAGGCGAGTGACTGAAGCGCAAATGAGCATTAAAATGCAGATTGTTTTGTTATAGGAAGACCTGATTAAATTTTCATATACCCTACAATACTGCGTCAAATTCTACATATGGTAATGTATGTGTTTACTTGCTGTATGTGTTTTCTTGCTGTATGTGTTTTCTTACTGTGTGTGTTTCCTTGCTGTGTGTGTTTTCTTGATGTATGTGTTTACTTGCTGTGTGTGTTTACTTGCTGTGTGTGTTTCCTTGCAGTATGTGTTTACTTGCTGTGTGTGTTTTCTTGATGTATGTGTTTACTTGCTGTGTGTGTTTACTTGCTGTGTGTGTTTTCTTGATGTATGTGTTTTCTTGCAGTGTGAATTTTCTTGCAGTGTGTGTTTTCTTGCTGTATGTTTTCTTGCAGTGTGTGTTTTCTTGGTGTATGTTTTCTTGCAGTGTGTGTTTTCTTGCAGTGTGCGTTTTCTTGCAGTGTGTGTTTTCTTGCAGTGTGTGTTTTCTTGCTGTATGTTTTCTTGCAGTGTGTGTTTTCTTGCAATGTGTCTTTTCTTGCAGTGTGTGTTTTCTTGCAGTGTGTGTTTTCTTGCAGTGTGTGTTTTCTTGCTGTATGTTTTCTTGCAGTGTGTGTTTTCTTGCTGTATGTTTTCTTGCAGTGTGTGTTTTCTTGCTGTATGTTTTCTTGCTGTGTGTGTTTTCTTGCTGTGTGTGTTTTTGTTTTCTTGCAGTGTGTGTTTTCTTATTGTTTGTGTTTTCTTCCTGTGTGTGTTTTCTTGCAGTGTGTGTTTTCTTGCTGTGTGTGTTTTCTTGCAGTGTGTGTTTTCTTGCAGTGTGTGTTTTCTTGCTGTATGTTTTCTTGCAAAGTGTGTTTTCTTGCAGTGTGTGTTTTCTTGCTGTATGTTTTCTTGCAATGTGTGTTTTCTTGCAGTGTGTGTTTTCTTGCAATGTGCGTTTTCTTGATGTATGTGTTTTCTTGATGTATGTGTTTTCTTGATGTATGTGTTTTCTTGTTGTTTGTATTTTCTTCCTTTGTGTGTTTTGTTGCAGTGTGTGTTTTCTTGCAGTGTGTGTTTTCTTGCTGTAGTCTTGCTGTATTTTTTCTTGGAGTGTGTGTTTTCTTGCTGTATGTTTTCTTGCAGTGTGTGTTTTCTTGTAGTGTGTGTTTTCTTGCTGTAGTCTTGCTGTATTTTTTCTTGGAGTGTGTGTTTTCTTGCTGTATGTTTTCTTGCAGTGTGTGTTTTCTTGCTGTATGTGTTTTCTTGCAGTGTGTGTTTTCTTGCTGTATGTTTTCTTGCTGTATGTTTTCTTGCAGTGTGTGTTTTCTTGTTGTATGTTTTCTTGCAGTGTGTGTTTTCTTGCTGTATGTTTTCTTGCAGTGTGTGTTTTCTTGCGGTGTGTGTTTTCTTGTTGTGTGTGTTTTCTTGATGTGTGTGTTTTCTTGATATGTGTGTTTTCTTATTGTGTGTGTTTTCTTCCTGTGTGTGTTTTCTTGATATGTGTGTCTTCTTGTTGTGTGTGTTTTCTCTATGTATGTATTTTCTTGTTGTGTGTGTTTTCTTGTTATGTGTGTTTTCTTGTTGTGTGTGTTTTTTTGTTGTGTGTGTTTTCTTGTTGTGTGTGTTTTCTTGGTGTGTGTTTATTATTGTTGTGAGTGTTTTCTTGTTGTGTGTGTTTTCTTGTTGTGTGTGTGTTTTCTTGTTGTGTGTGTTTTCTTGTTGTGTGTGTTTTCTTGTTGTGTGTGTTTTCTTGATGTATGTGTTTTCTTGTCGTATATTTCTTATTCTTGTGTGTGTGTGTCTGTTTTCTTGTTGTGTGTGTGTGTTTTCTTGATGTATGTGTTTTCTTGATGTATGTGTTTTCTTGTTGTGTGTGTTTTCTTGATGTATGTGTTTTCTTGTTGTGTGTGTGTTTTTTTTATTGTTGTGTGTCTGTGTGTTTTCTTGTTGTGTGTGTGTGTGTTTTCTTGATGTGTGTGTGTTTTCTTGTTGTGTGTGGTTTCTTGTTGTGTGTGATTTCTTGTTGCATGTGTTTTCTTGGTGTGTGTTTATTATTGTTGTGTGTGTGTTGTTTCTTGTTGTGTGTGTGTGTTTTTTTTCGGGATGTATGTGTTTTCTTGATGTATGTGTTTTCTTGCAGTGTGCGTTTTCTTGCAGTGTGTGTTTTCTTGCAGTGTGTGTTTTCTTGCTGTATGTTTTCTTGCAGTGTGTGTTTTCTTGCTGTGTGTCTTTTCTTGCAGTGTGTGTTTTCTTGCAGTGTGTGTTTTCTTGTTGTATGTTTTCTTGCAGTGTGTGTTTTCTTGCTGTATGTTTTCTTGCAGTGTGTGTTTTCTTGCTGTATGTTTTCTTGCAGTGTGTGTTTTCTTGCTGTATGTTTTCTTGCAGTGTGTGATTTTTTGCTGTATGTTTCTTGCTGTGTGTGTTTTCTTGCTGTGTGTGTTTTTTTTTTCTTGCAGTGTGCGTTTTCTTGCAGTGTGTGTTTTCTTGATGTTTGTGTTTTCTTCCTGTGTGTGTTTTCTTGCAGTGTGTGTTTTCTTGCTGTATGTTTTCTTGCAAAGTGTGTTTTCTTGCAGTGTGTGTTTTCTTGCTGTATGTTTTCTTGCAATGTGTGTTTTCTTGCAGTGTGTGTTTTCTTGCAATGTGTGTTTTCTTGCAGTGTGTGTTTTCTTGCAATGTGTGTTTTCTTGCAGTGTGTGTTTTCTTGCAATGTGTGTTTTCTTGCAGTGTGTGTTTTCTTGCAATGTGTGTTTTCTTGCAGTGTGTGTTTTCTTGATGTATGTGTTTTCTTGCAATGTGTGTTTTCTTGCAGTGTGTGTTTTCTTGCTATAGTCTTGCTGTATTTTTTCTTGGAGTGTGTGTTTTCTTGCTGTATGTTTTCTTGCAGTGTGTGTTTTCTTGCTGTATGTTTTCTTGCAGTGTGTGTTTTCTTGTTGTATGTTTTCTTGCAGCGTGTGTTTTCTTGCTGTATGTTTTCTTGCAGTGTGTGTTTTCTTGATATATGTGTTTTCTTGTTGTTTGTGTTTTCTTCTTGTGTGTGTTTTCTTGTTGTGTGTGTTTTCTCTATGTATGTATTTTTTTGTTGTGTGTTTTTTCTTGTTATGTGTGTTTTCTTGTTGTGTGTGTTTTCTTGTTGTGTGTGTTTTTGTTGTTGTGTGTGTTTTCTTGTTGTGTGTGTTTTCTTGGTGTGTGTTTATTATTGTTGTGAGTGTTTTCTTGTTGTGTGTGTTTTCTTGTTGTGTGTGTGTTTTCTTGTTGTGTGTGTTTTCTTGTTGTGTGTGTTTTCTTGTTGTGTGTGTTTTCTTGATGTATGTGTTTTCTTGTTGTATATTTTTTATTCTTGTGTGTGTGTCTGTTTTCTTGTTGTGTGTGTGTGTGTTTTCTTGATGTATGTGTTTTCTTGATGTATGTGTTTTCTTGTTGTGTGTGTTTTCTTGATGTATGTGTTTTCTTGTTGTGTGTGTTTTTTTTTTATTGTTGTGTGTCTGTGTGTTTTCTTGTTGTGTGTGTGTGTGTGTGTTTTCTTGATGTGTGTGTGTTTTCTTGATGTGTGTGTTTTCTTGTTGTGTGTGGTTTCTTGTTGTGTGTGTGTTCTTGTTGCATGTGTTTTCTTGGTGTGTGTTTATTATTGTTGTGTGTGTGTTGTTTCTTGTTGTGTGTGTGTGTTTTTTTTTTCGGGATGTATGTGTTTTCTTGATGTATGTGTTTTCTTGCAGTGTGCGTTTTCTTGCAGTGTGTGTTTTCTTGCAGTGTGTGTTTTCTTGCTGTATGTTTTCTTGCAATGTGTGTTTTCTTGCTGTGTGTCTTTTCTTGCAGTGTGTGTTTTCTTGCAGTGTGTGTTTTCTTGCTGTATGTTTTCTTGCAGTGTGTGTTTTCTTGCTGTATGTTTTCTTGCAGTGTGTGTTTTCTTGCTGTATGTTTTCTTGCAGTGTGTGTTTTCTTGCTGTATGTTTTCTTGCAGTGTGTGATTTTTTGCTGTATGTTTCTTGCTGTGTGTGTTTTCTTGCTGTGTGTGTATTTTGTTTTCTTGCAGTGTGCGTTTTCTTGCAGTGTGTGTTTTCTTGATGTTTGTGTTTTCTTCCTGTGTGTGTTTTCTTGCAGTGTGTGTTTTCTTCTTGTATGTTTTCTTGCAAAGTGTGTTTTCTTGCAGTGTGTGTTTTCTTGCTGTATGTTTTCTTGCAATGTGTGTTTTCTTGCAGTGTGTGTTTTCTTGCAATGTGTGTTTTCTTGCAGTGTGTGTTTTCTTGCAATGTGTGTTTTCTTGCAGTGTGTGTTTTCTTGATGTATGTATTTTCTTGCAATGTGTGTTTTCTTGCAGTGTGTGTTTTCTTGCTGTATGTTTTCTTGCAGTGTGTGTTTTCTTGCAGTGTGTGTTTTCTTGCTGTATGTTTTCTTGCAGTGTGTGTTTTCTTGTTGTATGTTTTCTTGCAGTGTGTGTTTTCTTGCTGTATGTTTTCTTGCAGTGTGTGTTTTCTTGCCGTGTGTGTTTTCTTGTTGTGTGTGTTTTCTTGATGTGTGTGTTTTCTTGATATGTGTGTTTTCTTATTGTGTGTGTTTTCTTCCTGTGTGTGTTTTCTTGTTGTGTGTGTTTTCTCTATGTATGTATTTTCTTGTTGTGTGTGTTTTCTTGTTATGTGTGTTTTCTTGTTGTGTGTGTTTTTTTGTTGTGTGTGTTTTCTTGTTGTGTGTGTTTTCTTGGTGTGTGTTTATTATTGTTGTGAGTGTTTTCTTGTTGTGTGTGTTTTCTTGTTGTGTGTGTGTTTTCTTGTTGTGTGTGTTTTCTTGTTGTGTGTGTTTTCTTGTTGTGTGTGTTTTCTTGATGTATGTGTTTTCTTGTTGTATATTTTTTATTCTTGTGTGTGTGTGTTTTCTTGTTGTGTGTGTGTGTGTTTTCTTGATGTATGTGTTTTCTTGATGTATGTGTTTTCTTGTTGTGTGTGTTTTCTTGATGAATGTGTTTTCTTGTTGTGTGTGTGTTTTTTATTGTTGTGTGTCTGTGTGTTTTCTTGTTGTGTGTGTGTTTTTTTTCTTGATGTGTGTGTGTTTTCTTGATGTGTGTGTTTTCTTGTTGTGTGTGGTTTCTTGTTGTGTGTGTTTTCTTGTTGCATGTGTTTTCTTGGTGTGTGTGTATTATTGTTGTGTGTGTGTTGTTTCTTGTTGTGTGTGTGTGTTTTTTTTTTTTCGGGATGTATGTGTTTTCTTGCTGTGTGCGTTTTCTTGCAGTGTGTGTTTTCTTGCTGTATGTTTTCTTGCAGTGTGTGTTTTCTTGCTGTATGTTTTCTTGCAGTGTGTGATTTCTTGCTGTATGTTTCTTGCTGTGTGTGTTTTCTTGCTGTGTGTGTTTTTTGTTTTCTTGCAGTGTGTGTTTTCTTGCAGTGTGTGTTTTCTTGATGTTTGTGTTTTCTTCCTGTGTGTGTTTTCTTGCAGTGTGTGTTTTCTTGCAATGTGTGTTTTCTTGCAGTGTGTGTTTTCTTGCAATGTGTGTTTTCTTGCAGTGTGTGTTTTCTTGCAATGTGTGTTTTCTTGCAGTGTGTGTTTTCTTGATGTATGTGTTTTCTTGCAATGTGTGTTTTCTTGCAGTGTGTGTTTTCTTGCTGTAGTCTTGCTGTATTTTTTCTTGGAGTGTGTGTTTTCTTGCTGTATGTTTTCTTGCAGTGTGTGTTTTCTTGCTGTATGTTTTCTTGCAGTGTGTGTTTTCTTGATGTGTGTGTTTTCTTGATGTGTGTGTTTTCTTGATGTGTGTGTTTTCTTATTGTGTGTGTTTTCTTCTTGTGTGTGTTTTCTTGTTGTGTGTGTTTTCTCTATGTATGTATTTTTTTGTTGTGTGTGTTTTCTTGTTATGTGTGTTTTCTTGTTGTGTGTGTTTTCTTGGTGTGTGTTTATTATTGTTGTGAGTGTTTTCTTGTTGTGTGTGTTTTCTTGTTGTGTGTGTGTTTTCTTGTTGTGTGTGTTTTTTTTATTGTTGTGTGTCTGTGTGTTTTCTTGTTGTGTGTGTGTGTGTGTGTTTTCTTGATGTGTGTGTGTTTTCTTGATGTGTGTGTTTTCTTGTTGTGTGTGGTTTCTTGTTGTGTGTGTTTTCTTGTTGCATGTGTTTTCTTGGTGTGTGTTTATTATTGTTGTGTGTGTGTTGTTTCTTGTTGTGTGTGTGTGGTTTTTTTTTCGGGATGTATGTGTTTTCTTGATGTATGTGTTTTCTTGCAGTGTGCGTTTTCTTGCAGCGTGTGTTTTCTTGCAGTGTGTGTTTTCTTGCTGAATGTTTTCTTGCAGTGTGTGTTTTCTTGCTGTGTGTCTTTTCTTGCAGTGTGTGTTTTCTTGCAGTGTGTGTTTTCTTGCTGTATGTTTTCTTGCAGTGTGTGTTTTCTTGCTGTATGTTTTCTTGCAGTCTGTGTTTTCTTGCTGTATGTTTTCTTGCAGTGTGTGTTTTCTTGCTGTATGTTTTCTTGCAGTGTGTGATTTTTTGCTGTATGTTTCTTGCTGTGTGTGTTTTCTTGCTGTGTGTGTTTTTTGTTTTCTTGCAGTGTGCGTTTTCTTGCAGTGTGTGTTTTCTTGATGTTTGTGTTTTCTTCCTGTGTGTGTTTTCTTGCAGTGTGTGTTTTCTTGCTGTATGTTTTCTTGCAAAGTGTGTTTTCTTGCAGTGTGTGTTTTCTTGCTGTATGTTTTCTTGCAATGTGTGTTTTCTTGCAGTGTGTGTTTTCTTGATGTATGTGTTTTCTTGCAGTGTGCGTTTTCTTGCAATGTGTGTTTTCTTGCAGTGTGTGTTTTCTTGATGTATGTGTTTTCTTGCAATGTGTGTTTTCTTGCAGTGTGTGTTTTCTTGCTGTATGTTTTCTTGCAGTGTGTGTTTTCTTGCAGTATGTGTTTTCTTGCAGTGTGTGTTTTCTTGCTGTATGTTTTCTTGCAGTGTGTGTTTTCTTGTTGTATGTTTTCTTGCAGTGTGTGTTTTCTTGCTGTATGTTTTCTTGCAGTGTGTGTTTTCTTGCGGTGTGTGTTTTCTTGTTGTGTGTGTTTTCTTGATGTGTGTGTTTTCTTGATATGTGTGTTTTCTTATTGTGTGTGTTTTCTTCCTGTGTGTGTTTTCTTGTTGTGTGTGTTTTCTCTATGTATGTATTTTCTTGTTGTGTGTGTTTTCTTGTTATGTGTGTTTTTTTGTTGTGTGTGTTTTCTTGTTGTGTGTGTTTTCTTGGTGTGTGTTTATTATTGTTGTGAGTGTTTTCTTGTTGTGTGTGTTTTCTTGTTGTGTGTGTGTTTTCTTGTTGTGTGTGTTTTCTTGATGTGTGTGTTTTCTTGTTGTGTGTGTTTTCTTGATGTATGTGTTTTCTTGTTGTATATTTTTTATTCTTGTGTGTGTGTGTCTGTTTTCTTGTTGTGTGTGTGTGTGTTTTCTTGATGTATGTGTTTTCTTGATGTATGTGTTTTCTTGTTGTGTGTGTTTTCTTGATGTATGTGTTTTCTTGTTGTGTGTTTTTTTTTTATTGTTGTGTGTCTGTGTGTTTTCTTGTTGTGTGTGTGTGTTTTTTTTCTTGATGTGTGTGTGTTTTCTTGATGTGTGTGTTTTCTTGTTGTGTGTGGTTTCTTGTTGTGTGTGTTTTCTTGTTGCATGTGTTTTCTTGGTGTGTGTGTATTATTGTTGTGTGTGTGTTGTTTCTTGTTGTGTGTGTGTGTGTTTTTTTTTCGGGATGTATGTGTTTTCTTGATGTATGTGTTTTCTTGCTGTGTGCGTTTTCTTGCAGTGTGTGTTTTCTTGCAGTGTGTGTTTTCTTGCTGTATGTTTTCTTGCAGTGTGTGTTTTCTTGCTGTATGTTTTCTTGCAGTGTGTGTTTTCTTGCTGTATGTTTTCTTGCAGTGTGTGTTTTCTTGCTGTATGTTTTCTTGCAGTGTGTGATTTCTTGCTGTATGTTTCTTGCTGTGTGTGTTTTCTTGCTGTGTGTGTTTTTTGTTTTCTTGCAGTGTGTGTTTTCTTGCAGTGTGTGTTTTCTTGATGTTTGTGTTTTCTTCCTGTGTGTGTTTTCTTGCAGTATGTTTTCTTGCAAAGTGTGTTTTCTTGCAGTGTGTGTTTTCTTGCTGTTTGTTTTCTTGCAATGTGTGTTTTCTTGCAGTGTGTGTTTTCTTGCAATGTGTGTTTTCTTGCAGTGTGTGTTTTCTTGCAATGTGTGTTTTCTTGCAATGTGTGTTTTCTTGCAGTGTGTGTTTTCTTGATGTATGTGTTTTCTTGCAATGTGTGTTTTCTTGCAGTGTGTGTTTTCTTGCTGTAGTCTTGCTGTATTTTTTCTTGGAGTGTGCGTTTTCTTGCAGTGTGTGTTTTCTTGCAGTGTGTGTTTTCTTGCTGTATGTTTTCTTACAGTGTGTGTTTTCTTGCTGTGTGTCTTTTCTTGCAGTGTGTGTTTTCTTGCAGTGTGTGTTTTCTTGCTGTATGTTTTCTTGCAGTGTGTGTTTTCTTGCTGTATGTTTTCTTGCAGTGTGTGTTTTCTTGCTGTATGTTTTCTTGCAGTGTGTGTTTTCTTGCTGTATGTTTTCTTGCAGTGTGTGATTTCTTGCTGTATGTTTCTTGCTTAGTGTGTTTTCTTGCTGTGTGTGTTTTTTGTTTTCTTGCAGTGTGCGTTTTCTTGCAGTGTGTGTTTTCTTGATGTTTGTGTTTTCTTCCTGTGTGTGTTTTCTTGCAGTGTGTGTTTTCTTGCTGTATGTTTTCTTGCAAAGTGTGTTTTCTTGCAGTGTGTGTTTTCTTGCTGTATGTTTTCTTGCAAAGTGTGTTTTCTTGCAGTGTGTGTTTTCTTGCTGTATGTTTTCTTGCAATGTGTGTTTTCTTGCAGTGTGTGTTTTCTTGCAATGTGTGTTTTCTTGCAGTGTGTGTTTTCTTGCAATGTGTGTTTTCTTGCAGTGTGTGTTTTCTTGATGTATGTGTTTTCTTGCAATGTGTGTTTTCTTGCAGTGTGTGTTTTCTTGCTGTATGTTTTCTTGCAGTGTGTGTTTTCTTGCAGTGTGTGTTTTCTTGCTGTAGTCTTGCTGTATTTTTTCTTGGAGTGTGTTTTCTTGCTGTATGTTTTCTTGCAGTGTGTGTTTTCTTGATGTGTGTGTTTTCTTGATGTGTGTGTTTTCTTGATATATGTGTTTTCTTGTTGTTTGTGTTTTCTTCTTGTGTGTGTTTTCTTGTTGTGTGTGTTTTCTCTATGTGTGTATTTTTTTGTTGTGTGTGTTTTCTTGTTATGTGTGTTTTCTTGTTGTGTGTGTTTTCTTGTTGTATGTGTTTTCTTGTTGTGTGTGTTTTCTTGGTGTGTGTTTATTATTGTTGTGTGTGTTTTCTTGTTGTGTGTGTTTTCTTGTTGTGTGTGTTTTCTTGGTGTGTGTTTATTATTGTTGTGAGTGTTTTCTTGTTGTGTGTGTTTTCTTGTTGTGTGTGTGTTTTCTTGTTGTGTGTGTTTTCTTGTTGTGTGTGTTTTCTTATTGTGTGTGTTTTCTTGATGTATGTGTTTTCTTGTTGTGTATTTTTTATTCTTGTGTGTGTGTGTCTGTTTTCTTGTCGTGTGTGTGTGTGTGTGTGTTTTCTTGATGTATGTGTTTTCTTGATGTATGTGTTTTCTTGTTGTATGTGTTTTCTTGATGTATGTGTTTTCTTGTTGTGTGTGTTTTTTTTATTGTTGTGTGTCTGTGTGTTTTCTTGTTGTTTGTGTGTGTGTGTTTTCTTGATGTGTGTGTGTTTTCTTGATGTGTGTGTGTTTTCTTGATGTGTGTGTTTTCTTGTTGTGTGTGGTTTCTTGTTGTGTGTGATTTCTTGATGCATGTGTTTTCTTGGTGTGTGTTTATTATTGTTGTGTGTGTGTTGTTTCTTGTTGTGTGTGTGTGTTTGTTTTTTTTTTCTTGATGTATGTGTTTTCTTGATGTATGTGTTTTCTTGATGTATGCGTTTTCTTGTTGTGTGTGTTTTCTTGTTGTGTGTGTTTTCTTGTTGTGTGTGTGTTTTCTTGTTTTATGTATTTTCTTGTGTGTGTTTTCTTGTTGTGTTTGTCGTTTCTTGATGTATATGTTTTCTTTGTGTATATGTTTTATTGATGTATATGTTTTATTGATGTATATGTTTTATTGATGTATATGTTTTATTGATGTATATGCTTCCATGCTGCCGACTGCCTGTCCGAGGGGTTAGCAGCTTTCTCCGTTAATCCCGAATACTCTCGTGGTTGACGTGAGCGCACGAGAATTAGAAGTGTTTCGAGTCGCGCCAGTGACTTGTGAGAGTATGGAGCCGGTCGCTCGGAAAGTCGTGGCGTGCTGATGAGCGTAATCTAGCCTAGGAATCAACATACAGCTGAAAGATGCTGATGTTGACCGCAATATCCTGAAACAGGATGGAAACGCGGGTGAAAAAAAATGCTTCCATGCTGTATTGTGTTTTCTTGCTTGCGGTAGTGAAGGGAATTTCATAATTCCGACATATCGGGTTTGAAGTCAGACATCTGAAGGACCCCGCCACTCACCTGAAGGACCCCGCCACTCACCTGAAGGACCACGCCCCTCATCTGAAGGACCTCGCCACTCACCTGAAGGACCCCAGCACTCACCTGAAGGCCTACCGAGCTTACGGCACTAGACTCTTATCGAACAATCGACCCTCGGAAAGTGATGCTGTCAGTCAGGCTCACGCCACCCGCCTTTATTTCCCAATATATTCCTGGTACTCGTGTTAGGCGGGTCTCCCAGATCAATATGCATAAATCCGAAGTGGTCCATCTGCGTATCGAACCCAGGACCATCAAGGTCAGCAGACGAGTGTCTGGCCACTACGTTAACGCGGCGCTCGCGGGCGATTTGGGAGCAGACCTCATTGCGTTGATTTCCACAGTGGTATGAGCATCGGCTGTTGAAATAACGATGGCAAACTTGTGAACGTAACATGGTATAGAAATTCACAGACAGCCAATAAATGCTGGGGTTGTTGGATTGTAGACGTCCTGTAAACAACACGCAATCAACTTTGTGAATGATTTATGTCCGTGTGACAAGATACGCAAGTCATGTCCCATCTCGTAGCCTCTACGGACACAGTCTGGGACTTTTGAGCTTGAATGTTACAGAAAAGTTCATAGAAATATGTGTGCTGGAGGGGGGAGTAGTCGAGGAGTTGGGGTGTTAGCCTCAGGCTTGAAGACACTGGGTTCCATCTCAGGTGGGGGTTTGACATTTCCCCCCAGAACCACTGGTATCTAATTATTAGCACGTTTCCCTAATCTCCTGGGTACTGGGTTCGGTTATCTAGCCTGTTCTGATGAGGACGAAAACAGGAGACCCCTTGCGCAAGTTGGAAATGTTAAAAATCCCACGGCAGTTAGAAGTATTAAAGAGTAGGTCGTAAGACCCCTGCCCTGACAAAATTATTAGAAAAGTAAACCTACCTAAGGGTAGATAGAGCCCTTTACTTTGGAAGGAAACTGTCTAGAGCAGTGTTTCCCAACGTGGGGCCCACGCCCCACAGGGGGACAATTCGAAAATGGAAAAATCAGCTGAATATAACAAAACGAGGAGACTTGAGACTGAAGTTAACTAAATTGGAACCTGACATAAGATCTCTTTGCAGCAAGCATCAAGCGCAAGGATCTCACTAAATTTAAATAATAAATAATTACTAATAATTAAAATAATATAGAAAAATCTTTCATTAAAATTATTTTGTACTTGAATTTCAGTTCTCCATTATATGTTTTGAAAATTTACTTACTGTGTTTGCTCAATAATTACCTAGTGATTTCTTCCTAAAACCTATCATTCAATTTTCTTTACTGAACATTTCAATTTTTGAATATTAAAAATAATGTATATGTTGAGGGGGGGGGGGCAATATGAATTTTAGAAAGGCTTAAGTGGGGCATGGCATAAAAAAGGTTGGGAAACACTGGTCTAGAGGAAGCAAGCCTGACACAAACACATGGCCTTATCTCTCAAGATGGCTGTTTGACTCTCACATATATGTCCTACTTTACCTGTATACCAAGACGTGATCAGTATAAAACTGTGTTCCACCTCTCCAAACAAAGCATTCTTCCCAGACCAAGCCACCATCAAGCCCTGCATATGTACAGCACCAATACACACAGGAAGAAGCACACACAGGGCCGGTACCGTCAATGCAGAACGGACCCACCTGGCCAATAATGAACGATAGTTCCATTCAACGAATTGGAAGTGATGACTGGTCACGCATGTCGAAGCCGTCTTCGTGGGCGAGAGAGGAGACATTTCAACAAACTCCTCATGGGAACAGTGAGTAGAGATACTTTGAGGTGGCTGTTGCATTGGAGGACTAAGCAACATGGGAATATTCAAAGTGCGGATATGTTGATCATCATAACATGATATTTACAAGAGATGTATGTATATGACCAGGGAAGAAGCAACGCTTATTCCATTTAGTATTCCATTTATAGTAAAATGCATATGTGTTTATTGTATTCACATTGGTGTTAAAAAAAAAAAAAAAGAACATCTGAATTTCAAATTCTCGTAGACACAATAATTTTTTTGCTTTTGAGCAAGGTTTGTATAATATGTTTTTTTTCTTCTACCATCGCATCCGCCTGAAGGCCGTGAAAATTACAGGGGCCCACATAATTACAATAATCCAGGCCGTTATCGCAGTCTCAGTCGGCCACCTGTCGTGCTTGCACGATCACGTGGTTGCACATGTGAACATTAATAAAACATGTGGGACATAAATGATTGATTAAATGGCGGCAGATGGCACCACCCGGCACATTGTACCACCGAGTAAAGGACTAAACTACCACACCAGGCCATGTTTGTTGGTTTGTTTCTGTGCGTAGTCTTTAGACCAATGTTGCCAGTTGCTTGGACTGCCAGAGTAACCAGCCCCGATTACCTAGAAGATGTAACTGATGGAAATCATGGCAGTAAGTAAAGCATTAACATGACTCGAGACACATACCTTTACTTGCGCATGTTTCCTTAGTGGCTCATTGAGTATGCTGAGGAAGATAGAGATGGGGTGGATCCGAATGCAGTGGTTGTTGTCCCTGGAGCGGTCACGGCTGGCAAAGATTAGTTTCCTTTTCCTGCCAGGGCATGCGGGTGTATAAGGAAATGAGCAGACTGATGGGCTTGCAGGTGAGGCTTCTGTGGAGGCAGGACGAACCATGGACCGGGCTGTTATACTGAATGCTCTACGTGAAGTAAGTCGTTTGCGAGAACCAAGTGACTGACCGGCACCTTGCCGTCTTGACAGACGATAGTTTGTAAAATGGAGTTATACCTCTCCATAACACAAAGCCTATGCTGAATTTAGAGATCATGCAGCATGATCCCCCTCTCGGCCTGCCTAGTTTACTCCAGAGGAAAAGTAACACCAATACGTCTGGAACAAGACAAGCTACAGAAGCTTCCGGATCAGCAAAGCAATGCTCTAACTGTCCGCCTGTTGGACCTTCCATCCTAGACCAGTTGCCGACCAAGGCTTAGAGCCTGGTCTGTCCTGCCATGACATTTAGTCTTTAGTTTGCATTTCCTCGCACTAGGGTAAGGTTTGTACCCTCCCAACTGAATCCCTCCGCCTGAAGCCGTTGGCACAATGTGGGGTGTCTGATTTTGTGTGCGCCACCCAACATTCGGGTCTAACAGGAGGCAGGTATTACCAAGTGTTGACTGTAAATCTACAACCATGGTCAGGCTGCGAGAACAGCAAATTAAAAGAGGTGTGGCCAGACAAGAACACTATGCAGGAAGCCAAAGAAGATTGATAAACCAACACAGAACTGGTGTCGTGAGCCGCTACTCGCTGCGGGTTTTACTGAGGAGGGGATCCGAGCACTTATGGACTAAATGGTCCTTTGTGCAACGAGAATGATCAATCGACTAATTAACTAACTAACAACATGATATTCAACTATAAGCAAGTGGCAAATTGTGTTCTTTGGTCTTATCATGAGAAGAGAGGAATTGGAATATATCCTAACAACTAGAAATATCTGTGGCAGAAGAGGCCGACCAAGAGAAATGATGCTGGATTGATACTGTGGCATGGAGGAAGAGCATGAGAAAAGTTGATTCAAAACACCAAGAACTGAGATCTGTGGAGAGATATGAGCGCCCACGCCAGTTAACAGGGCACGCGATTATGACGTAGATGACAGCAAGACCTACTAGTTTTGTGCAGAATATCAAGAGCTCTATTTTCACAACACATTCGTATACTGGGATTTTTCCCCCGCTGGCTTTAAACTCAAGCGTAGTCCATACACACACTACAGCTTCTGGTAGTTACCACTCCTGGGGAGTGCACTGGACTGATTATTGTGTGTGTGTATTAGCTTTCCTTATTGCCAGTGTCCCTCGCCATCAGGTAAACCCACTCCGACTTCTAAGGTACTTGTAATTTACGTCCCAAAGTCAAGGACGAGAAATCAATATTTTAGTCCATCTGACCGGTGTAGGGATTGAACCCGCTACCTTGGCATCAGCGCACACAGCAGCACTCTTGTCCATTCAGCCATGCTGACCTCCTAACTGGGGTCACTTTCAAGTTAAAGCAAGGTCAAGGACAGTGGTACACGCCTGCAGGCTGGTCGGGGAACCCACGTGACCAAGTGGTTACGCCGCTGGCCTCACGCTTCGAAGGTTGTGGGTTCGATTCCAGGCCACATTGTTCTGTTCACGGGTACAATTTTCTCGGAGACTTCCGGGGGTCGTCGCTGAAGCTACGGAGTTCATGCTTTGTGTGACACTTTCAGCAGGCCGCCTTGCCTTTGACCGCACTATATTGGATCACACCCGGTGCAATGAAGTCGATCTTCTTACCGTTTATGTGTATGGGTACGTGGTGCTAGAGTACGATGTCTGTATGGACCAATCAGCGCGGGGTGGGTCACGTGGTTAAGATGCCCCGCCTCCTATAGTTCCCGTGGAATTTCTTGGTGCCCAGTGAGACTAGGTAGACATGAGGCTTAGCTGAGACTAGGTCGACATGAGGCCCAGTTGAGACTAGGTCGACATGAGGCCCAGTTGAGACTAGGTCGACATGGTGCCCAGTTGAGACTAGGTCGACATGGTGCCCAGTTGAGTGTAGGTCAACATGAGGCCCAGTTGAGTGTAGGTCGACATGAGGCCCAGTTGAGTGTAGGTCAACATGAGGCCCAGTTGAGTGTAGATCGACATGAGGCCCAGTTGAGTGTAGGTCAACATGAGGCCCAGTTGAGTGTAGATCGACATGAGGCCCAGTTGAGTGTAGGTCGACATGAGGCCCATTTGAGTGTAGGTCGACATGAGGCCCAGTTGAGACTAGGTCGACATGAGGCCCAGTTGAGACTAGGTCGACATGAGGCCCAGTTGAGACTAGGTCGACATGGTGCCCAGTTGAGTGTAGGTCGACATGAGGCCCAGTTGAGTGTAGGTCAACATGAGGCCCAGTTGAGTGTAGATCGACATGAGGCCCAGTTGAGTGTAGGTCAACTGAGGCCCAGTTGAGTGTAGATCGACATGAGGCCCAGTTGAGTGTAGGTCGACATGAGGCCCATTTGAGTGTAGGTCGACATGAGGCCCAGTTGAGACTAGGTCGACATGAGGCCCAGTTGAGACTAGGTCGACATGGTGCCCAGTTGAGTGTAGGTCGACATGAGGCCCAGTTGAGTGTAGGTCAACATGAGGCCCAGTTGAGTGTAGATCGACATGAGGCCCAGTTGAGTGTAGGTCAACATGAGGCCCAGTTGAGTGTAGATCGACATGAGGCCCAGTTGAGTGTAGGTCGACATGAGGCCCAGTTGAGACTAGGTCGACATGAGGCCCAGTTGAGACTAGGTCGACATGAGGCCCCAGTTGAGACTAGGTCGACATGAGGCCAGTGAGTGTAGGTCGACATGAGGCCCAGTTGAGTGTAGGACGACATGAGGCCCAGTTGAGTGTAGGTCGACATGAGGCCCAGTTGAGACTAGGTCGACATGAGGCCCAGTTGAGTGTAGGTCGACATGAGGCCCAGTTGAGACTAGGTCGACATGAGGCCCAGTTGAGACTAGGTCGACATGAGGCCCAGTTGAGACTAGGTCGACATGGTGCCCAGTTGAGTGTAGGTCGACATGGTGCCCAGTTGAGTGTAGGTCGACATGAGGCCCAGTTGAGTGTAGGTCGACATGGTGCCCAGTTGAGTGTAGGTCGACATGAGGCCCAGTTGAGTGTAGGTCGACAAGACGCCCAGTTAAGTGTAGGTCGACATGAGGCCCAGTTGAGTGTAGGTCGACATGAGGCCCAGTTGAGACTAGGTCGACATGAGGCCCAGTTGAGTGTAGGTCGACATGAGGCCCAGTTGAGTGTAGGTCGACATGAGGCCCAGTTGAGACTAGGTCGACATGAAGCCCAGCTGAGACTAGGTCGACATGAGGCCCAGTTGAGACTAGGTCGACATGAGGCCCAGTTGAGTGTAGGTCGACATGAGGCCCAGTTGAGACTAGGTCGACATGAGGCCCAGTTGAGACTAGGTCGACATGAAGCTCTGCTGAGACTAGGTCGACATGAGGCCCAGTTGAGACTAGGTCAACATGAGGCCCAGTTGAGTGTAGGTCGACATGGTACCCAGTTGAGTGTAGGTCGACATGAAGCCCAGCTGAGACTAGGTCAACATGAGGCCCAGTTGAGACTAGGTCGACATGAGGCCCAGTTGAGACTAGGTCGACATGAGGCCCAGTTGAGTGAAGGTCGACATGAGGCCCAGTTGAGACTAGGTCGACATGGTGCCCAGTTTAGACATGGATTCGATTCCTCATGGGGCCAGACTTTGGGGATTTATGTTGGCTAGTTCTTCTCCTCTCCAAGCTCCGAAACCAGGAGTGCCGTGCACGACAAGCACTGGAGCTTCACATCTGTGGAGAGGTACATTAGGATGTAACTAGGTCATGATTCAGTACATGACACAGACAGGCTGGGGTCAGGCTGTAAGTAGGTCAGGGGTCAGCACAGGACACACAATCAGGATGTAACTAGGTCATAATTCAGCACAGGACACACTCAACTAGGTCGACATGAGGCCCAGTTGAGACTAGGTCGACATGAGGCCCAGTTGAGACTAGGTCGACATGGTGCCCAGTTGAGACTAGGTCGACATGGTGCCCAGTTGAGACTAGGTCGACATGGTGCCCAGTTGAGACTAGGTCAGTTGAGACTAGGTCAGTTGAGACTAGGTCGACATGGTGCCCAGTTGAGACTAGGTCGACATGAGGCCCAGTTCTAAAATCCCCCTCGATGGGGGTTCAAACACAGGATTAGTGGGCCTGCAGACAAGCATGCGGGCTACTGTGCTGGGTTTATTGTACTAACTTGCTGTATTTATCAAAAGTAACTGGGTGGCTGGTGGGGTCGATGCCATTAGATTAACATGAAATGTTAGACACCGTTAGTGGTGACACAAACAAGTCAGTTTATATCAGTATTTGGGTTGTTTGTCCATCAAGAATGATGATGACCATTCATTTCATCCAGTGGGGTTGACAGTTTGCTGCCGTGAGTTCTAAGATGGCTGAAGAGGCCTATTTTTGCTCGAAATGTTCTTTGACAATGTGGGCAAAGAAAGCTTGACGTTCCAGGAGGAGGATCTCCTGCAGTGGTTTTTCTGTCCAGCCTTTTCTTCACAGCCCTTGCAGTTGCTTCACAAGTAACTGCACCCTTATGTAATGTACGCCACGAATTACGATCTTTAGCAGCAGTCTCCCAGGTGTCAAGATATCAGTTGTGAAGTGTCAATAACAGCAGATGGATCATGTTTGCTGCGTATGCGAAACAAGAACATTATGCAGGAAGGCAAAGACTAATCAGCCAACACAGAACTGGTGTTGTTAGCCGCTACACGCTACGGGATTTGCTGAGGAGGGGATCCGAGCACTTATGGACTGAATGGTTCGATGTGCAGTGAGGATGATCTGTCGACTAACTAACTTAACTAACTAACTAGCTAGCTTTTCTTAACTCCTTGTGTCTCATTTAGATATTACACTAACCCACTCGAGCTCAGTTGTTGCTGGATCCCTCAGTGTTTCTCTCTGGGCGGTTAGGTTGATGACTGTAGACAATCAACTCCCCACCACCTGTGGATGAATCACACCCACCCAGGCCTGATCCCAGCCTGTCTGTGTGTCCTGTGCTGAATTATGACCTAGTTACAACCTGATTCCAGCCTGTCTGTGTCCTGTGCTGAATTATTACCTACTTACAGCGTGACTGTGTGTCTTATGCTGAATTATTATCTACTTACAGTCTGATTGTGTGTCCTGTGCTGAATTATGACCAAGTTACAGCCTGACCCCAGCCTGCCTGCGTGTCCTGTGCTGAATTTTGACCTAGTTACAGCCTGACCCCAGCCTGTCTGTGTGCCCTGTGCTGAAATATTACTTACTGT
>JACEFZ010009243.1:0-39719 GCA_014155875.1 Cepaea nemoralis | reverse complement strand
AAAAAAAAAAAGGGAAAAAGGCCGAAAAAAAAAAAACGTTTAAAATTTAAAAATTTTGGGGAAGCAAATTTTGGAAAAACCTTGAATAATAACATCAACATTTAGAGACATAACAAGAATGTAAACATGAATTCGATCCACTGTTACGCACCAACAAATGAAAAGGACGAATTAGCTATAGAGAAATTTTACCTGGAACCTGAAGTACTCTAAGTAATTAAAGAAATAGCAATATCAAACTGTTGTTGGGTGACCTAAATACAAAGATTAAGATATAGATCATTGTCTGCTGATAAGTAAAATTAAGTTTTAAATTAAGAGATTCATTACATCTGTAAATATGGAAATTAATAAGAAAAGGATATCTCAGAAATCAAGAATCAAGGGGGAATACTTTACTGTTAGTGTCGCTAATAAAAACCTGAGACTGCAAATGTTCGTAGACAGCGGATCAAGGAAGACTTCTGGCCGAAGGTTAAAAGCAATTAAAATTCGGGGGCGGGGGGGGGGGGGGGGAACAGATACTTAAAGAATGGATAATGCGGAGACACTTACAATATAGAAGAAAGGCAAAATATAAAGACAGATGTATATAATAGTTATATTAGAGCTCCAAATATCAGAGCCAGGAAACAGTACACAGAGGCTAATAAAGAAGTTAGAAACTGGATTAAGAAGGTGGAAAAAAGGAAGGGGGGGGGGGGAATACTATATTTGTCTTTATGCCTTTTTAAATCGCTTTTTTTGATTTTTGATTTCTATTTCAAATTTCTCATCTTTTGTTATTAAATATTCAAGACAGGAGAAACTTTATTAAATATTCAAGACAGGAGAAACATGTTATTTGTTCTAGTATATCTGTCTACGGAGAAAACTGACTATCGATAGCATCCTGCTTTGGAAACTGAAATATTGTGGCCATATTTAACGCCATGGAGGTTTGGAAGGAACACTGATGGAGGACATAGTTCGCGGAAGACAAGATAGGTGTCGAGAATGGACACATGGTATTGAAGTTAGACAGACAGACATACAGACAGACAGACAGAACGAACGAACGAACTTTATTTTAAAAGGGTAACAAATTGGGCCCGCAGGCCCGTCTTACATTCGACCCTTTCGATAACTCATCTTTCATTCATCAAATGTGCATGTTATTTACATAGGGAAAAAACATTGTCAAATTGATTTTGTAGGCATAAACAGTGCATATTACGCATGGTACATTCACATGGGAAAAAAAAAACATTGTCAAATGTAAGTTGTAAACATAAACAGTGCATATTGCAATGTTGTGAGACACATCCCCCATCCACCCTCACACTCCGCAGCCACCCACACATCCCTCAGCCACCCACACATCCCTCAGCCACCCACCACACCTCACCCACCCACACATATCTCCACGCACTCACACAGACTCAGGCAAACATAAATGCCGCCACCCACCCACCGATCCCCACCCACACACATTTCCCCACCCACACATACATCCTTCACCCATCCCATAACCGACACGCACACACCCATCCACATATTCTCCACCACCCACCCACACACTCGCAACCACCCAGCAAAACACACATCACAAAACCACACACACACATACCCCCGTCAACCCACACATCCCTCACCTATCCGTACATACATCATGCACCCTCACAATTTTCCCCAAACACCCACACACACATAAGCCAATCTATACCCACTCGCCCACCCGATATCCGCCACCTCTCAACTACACATCCTCCCCCTATACACACATCCCCACCCACAAACACATCTCCCCACCTGCCCACACATAATCCCCCACCCATAAACACCCAAAAACACACACCTCCCACCCACACACACCCCACCACCCACATATACCCCACCCACACACATCCGCCGCTCACACACATCTTCCCACAAACACACACATCTCCCAACCATACACTCATCTCTCACACACATCTACCCACTCACATACTCATCCATCAACCACTCACAATCAAACATCACCCATCCGCCCATCAACACATGCATCTCTCATATACTCTCCCACCCACACACACCCCAACCACCCAGCCAACACACATCCCCCATCCTCACATACATCCGTCATCCACCTGCACATCCCACACCTCCCCCAGCTCTCACACATCTCCCCTCCCACACAAAACTCCACCAATAAACACATTCCCCCCCCCTTTACACACACACACACATATCTCCCACATGCATTCCTCATACACATCCCCGCCCACACATCCCTCACCCACACACACATCTCCCCACCACCCACACATCCCCCACCTACAAACAACCTCACCACCCACACATACATCCTTCACCCACTCACATATACCCCATTCAAACTCACACACTCCCACCCACACAGACAGACACACAGACAGACGCGCGGACGCACTGACCGATGGATGGATGAATGAATGAATGAGTGGATGGATGGATGTTTAGATAGATATATGGATAGATGGATAGACTGATGGATGGCTGGATGGATGGAAAGACATATAGATAGATGGAAAGACAGACGGATAGAGAGATGGATAGATAGATGGATAGATAGATGAATAGATAGATGGATAGATAGATGGATCGATAGATGGCTCGATAAATGGATAGATAGATGGATCGATAGACAGTTCGATAGATAGTTCGATAGATATTTCGATAGATAGTTCGATATATAGTTCGATATAAAATTCGATAGATAGTTCGATAGATATTTCGATAGATATTTGGATAGATAGTTCGATATATAATTCAATAGATAGTTCGATGGATGGATGGATGGATAGATGGACAGACAGACAGACAGACAGACAGACAGACAGACAGACTAACGGGCGGACGGACGGACGGATGGATAGATGGAGCGAGGGAGGGAGGGGTGGGTGGTTGAGTGGGTGGATGGATGGATTGACAGAAGGATAAACAGACAGGCAGGCAGGGGGGCAGGCAGCTAGCCAGTCATCCTGTCTGTCAGTCAGTCAGTCAGTCAATCAGTCAGTCAATCAGTCAGTCAGTTAGTCAGTCAGTCAGTCAATTGGTCAGTCATTAGATCATCCTCATTGCACATCGAGCTGTTAGTCCATAATTGCTCAGATCCCCTCCTCGGTATCTCTCTCAGTGTGTAGCGGCTGACGACACCAGTTTTCGGGTGGTAGACTATTCGTCTTTTGCTTCCCGCATGACTCTCTAGTCCAGCTTGACCTCGTTCACCTTGACATTCTTGCAGTCTGGTGAAAGTTGCCGAATCACTTACATCCCTTAAGTCGTTTACTCGTCCTGCCTCTTTGAAGGCGTTCAGGTCGTCAGCCTGGTTCATTCCCTCGTCCGCTTCATACAGGAACCAAGCCCTCACGCCTTTCTGAGCGTTCGTTTCCTCTTACAACAGCGAGAGTTGACATAAACATGAAATATATGTTAGTCAGACTCGATCTCCTCAGAAATTCAAACCGTTGCCTTGTACCCCATCGATTCTCATTATTCTTTAGCATACTCATTGAATTGCTGAGAAAACTATACATGGGTGAACTTCTGTGTCTCAGCCACGCTATTGCCTTTGTTACTGCCATGAGCTCCATGGTTAAGCTGCGGGTAGCCACGATAAAAGCTCAACGATCTTCCTTACCATTTCTTCCTCCATCCTGGGCCGAGAAAGACCACGAAGCTCCTCGTGTGCGGCGCGACAAACTAATCTGTGTAGATGATTATATCACCCTGGGAAGAATTTTCAGAAATCAGTGCATGCACTCGTGTCTCAACGACCGTCAGGTTTATTGTTTTTAGCATTCTCTGCCCAGTCTAATGTAAGCTGAAAAGACATACCGGACGATTCTGGCCCTGACACTCAATATTTCACCAGGTTATATATCCTCCAGTGAACATACTTGTTGAATAATGTCTTCAAGTTGACCAATCCAATATATGGTGCAATGCTGTGCTTGTCGTGTTTTTTGTTCACCAAATATAACGTGCAAGGTCCCCGTTCTGCACCTTTTCCAATCTTTCCGTCAGCGTATGGCTGAAATTACAATAACCAGGACATTGAAGGCACCATGCCTCTGAAAACGCATCAGACAAGGTAACTGGCAAAGGATGGAGAAATCAAAAAGAAGATTGTCAGCGTTTCAGTCACTCATTAGTCTTGGTTATGACAGAAATTAATACATACATGAATAACCTGTCAACACAGTGTACATGTAGAGATATTTATTAACGTGAATATGTTCTACGTTAATCATAAGTTATGTTTATAACAATTTATGGCAAAATGCAATACAATACTCAGCAATGCACTCGTGCGATCTCGTATCGCAGGTTATCTCACACACTCGCGCACAGGCTATTCAATGCCCCACTCTCTCAGCATTAGCAAACTCTTGTCAGGTATTCAGTACACTCTTTCTCTCACAAATATTTAAACACATCATTCCTCAACCACAGTCTAGTCCAGTCTGTCCTGTTTCTTCCCTTGGTCTGTGGTCACTGTGTACTTGACCTCGTGTCGTCCGTAATAGTCGTGCTAAGTAGGATGTCTCGGTATTCTGGATATCGTCCTGTCCTTCAACCGTCTGTTGAAGGCTGTGTTTCAGGTCGTCCAATCCAAGGTTGTACTGTCATTCAAGGACACTGTCCTGTCTATAAAACCCATGTCCTGTCTATTAATGGATGTATAGTCCTGTCTAATCTACCCATGCTATACTATGTCCTGTCCCTGTCAAATGTCCTCTCTTTCATACTCCTGGGACTCTGACACGCTCCCGTCGCTCCCCCTTGTGTCACTTATCTTATACTCATAAGTGACACGTTGTCTTATATCTATGTAATTAGTTTGAACTAATTCGTCAGAGGACTAAGGGAGTCACTAGGTCGTCATGATTTCTGTAGGTTGGGGTAGCAACTGTAGTTTGTAAAAGGTCTGATTTACTGTCGAAACACAACCCAATTGGAGTTTGTTCAGTGGTGTTTTCTTGGTCAGTTGACAAAGAATCTACATCTCTCGCTCATTTCACTACTTGGGGACAGTTACCGGACCAAGGTGTTCGTTGACTTATATTATTGGTGTGAACCGCAAATAGCAACCCTCTCAAGCACCAAACGTGTCACGGACAATGGTCTCTTTTATGGAGACTCATCAAAGGAAATATTATTACCCCTGGTCCCCGCAAAATGGCTATTCAACCTATTGTCCAAGATGTATGTACCTACTGTTATACCCCTGTCTAGCTTCCGCTTTTTGGCAGTGATTCTATGCAACATCAAGTGTTTTCCCTTATGAACAACTTATGGTCCCTGGTATATGTAAGATAGTCTCCCGTTCCTCTTATAATGGTGGATGTACTTTATATGTTTGTGTGACGTGTGTGTGGTCTATTCGTAATATTTTGTCTGTTAATTACAAACATGTGTGTATGTTTATAAGACGTGTAGTGACTTTCTCTAGGTGTCATCAGTTTGGTTTTCACAGTTCATGAATGATTGCATATTCAAAATTAATGTGATGGATTACCGAACTATGATCCTTAGATACACGCCTATTGGTGTAGTGTAATTGTAACAGTTACATATATAAAATTGGCACAAATCACATGTGTTGTAGATGACAAATACACCGGGTGATCAAAAAAAAAAAAAAAAAAACTCACATAAGCATCACTTTTAATAGGGGCCCGGTGGACCCATGTGGGCAATAGCTCACAGTGGGACTAAGGGTCCACGCCAAAAACAGGGGAGGCGGGGAACCAGCTAGTCTGGGATGACCGCCAAACCCAATTTTTGTTTTCATATTTAAAAAAAAAAAAAGATGACAAATACAATATATAACATTGAGTCAAATGTGCGTAGCATTTTGCACATTGCCTTTTATTCCCTCAATTTTAATACATTTATAATGTCTTTCGTACCCCTTTTACTCACGCAATCAAACTGCATGTTCCTATTAAAAATATACATAAAGTTAAGGTAACGGATATTAAGTTAAGGTAATAAGTATTAAGTTAAGGTAATAATATACCCTTTTAGTACTTGAGAGGGATGCAGAGGTGTTTCCAAGGCACCAGGGCCGGGTTACATACTGGCCAAGACCTATTGACGCGTCCTCGTCGAGCATCCTGGGCAACAGGTCCTTTCGGGGTCCTGGCTAAAGTAAGTAGGATCGCCGATTCCTCCGAAGTCGGAGAGTGTCTGCCTGTACGGCGAGGAACCACCAGTCTGCACACCAATAAGCCAGACATGGGACAACGGATACTCACGCAAAATTCAGGTCCTGTATGACATCACACTGATGTTGGACAACAGGATGCCTTCATCCGACATACAGGACTTCGCGTTGGAGCTCAAGCCAACGAACACAAGCAAGCAAGTACTTGAGAAATCAATGTATTAAATAGGAATTTTTTTTGAAGAAGGCATACATTCCCTCTTTTAAGCTTTCGTTCTAGTTTTAACTGTTAAGTAATTAAATATATACAATGTGTTTTATAAAGCATGAATAGTTTAAGTACATAAACTGTTAATAAATTCAAAAATCGTAAAGTCATCAGGAAATCATGTACTAAATTAATACTGAAATAAGCACAATGTCTTTGTCCTGTGTTTCCTGCGAAAAATCTATCTACTGAACACTATTATAACTAAATAAATAAATAATTAACATTGTTCTATTTGTGTATGGTTTCGAAGAATTACCAACACTGTTCTGTCACTGTTTCTAAAACTAAATAAAAAATCACAATTAATTAAAATGTGGTGAAGAGGTCGGTCGGTCTAGTTGACTGGTGCGTCTGGCATCTTTGTAAGAAGATCAGCTAGGACGGTATCGGCTCCTTTTATGTGATGTATTGTAAAGGAGCACTTTGGAATCTACTTAACATCTATGGTTTTCCTACCAAATATACCAACGTCATAAAATCTTTCTACAAAGAGACACGTTGCTGCGTAAGAACAGAAACAGGCAACTCTGACTCGGTTCTCAGTCGAAACAGGATGTGAAACAGGGTTGTGTCTTATCACCGATGCTTTTTGGAATAGCTATCGATTGGTCATGCGCAAATGCACAAACAACACAAATATGGATATCATTGGATTGACACAATTCCAGAAGACCTGGACTTTGCCGACGACATAGTGCTTTTGAGTTCAACACACCGGGATGCCCAAGAGAAAATAAACCACCTCCAAAATGTTTCAGGGCAAATTTGTCTCCAAATTAACACCACAAAAACAAAGACTATTGATCTTACCAACAGTTCAGATGACACCAAATTGAACAGCTACGTTCTTGAAAAAGTCAACAGCTTCACATACCTAGGAAGCAAAATGACATCTACAGGGGACTCAACACCAGAAATATCATCTAGAATCGCACTGGCATCTAGT
Organism: Cepaea nemoralis; assembly: GCA_014155875.1. Taxonomy (NCBI): domain Eukaryota; kingdom Metazoa; phylum Mollusca; class Gastropoda; order Stylommatophora; family Helicidae; genus Cepaea; species Cepaea nemoralis. The sequence goes on along the minus strand of JACEFZ010009243.1, from coordinate 32,327 downwards.
GCCTTCAATAAACTGTCAAACATCTGGAAGTCAAAGACACTCAGCAAACACACACAACTTAAAATCTTCAACTCTTTTGTGATTCCAGTGTTAACGTATGGATGTGAAAGTTGGAAATCAACGGTAGCTTTAGATAAAAAAAATTAGACAATTTTGAGAACAAATGTCTTAGAAGACTTCTAAACATCGACTGGACAGACTTCAGAACCAATTCGCAAATAAGACAAGAGACTAAGCAAGATACAGTATCCAATTTCATAAGAAGACGCCGTTGGAACTACATCGGCCATGTACTCAGAATGGACAAGACAAGACTCCCCTACCAAGCCCTCATATGGTCACCGGTAGGGAAAAGAAAACGGGGAAGACCAAGAGAGACCCTGCGTAGAACCATCATTAGAGAAGGCTCATTCAATGGCCAAGTAAATATCCAAGATCTACAACAGGTAGCAGCGAATCGCCAGGCATGGAGAGTCAGGACTTCTGCCCTATGCGCCGCCTTAGGCTCAAGAGGAAAGACTAACTAAGTCCTGGAGTAGCAAGACGCACCTAGCAATACGATTATTCCTCGGTTTTCCCTGCTGGATGACTAGCAACGGCGAGTTGTCAGACTCGATGAAAAAGTGCATGCCTGCTAAATATTTGAAGAGTTTAGTGACGCTGTATACCAAAGCTAAACATTAAAGCTCTGCTGTGCTGTAACGACTCTCCGCTGGTGTTAACCTCCTACTGACATAAATCACTGGGTGATCTATTCCGTCTTAGGACTGGAGCAATACAGAAGCGACGGTGGTGCTGCTGTCATCTGTTCTCAAAATAAATGGAATGCTTGTGTCAGACAATCGTAAGATAGGTGGAGTGGAGAAAAGATTCTTTATCTTTTTGATTGTATTTTCTAAGCAAGCACTTTTAACAATCGTATTTGGCTGTGATTTCAACAGCAAATTGGAAAAATATACTTGTCAACTCAGCCAGATCTGGGATGAAATTACTGTAGTAGTTGACAAGACCTAAAAACGTCTGACTTGTTTTTTGGTGGTTGGCACAGTCAGGTTCAAAATTTTGGAGACAATTTTGTCATCAGTAGTAAGTTTGCCACATGAGATTTTGTGGCTCAAAAAGTCTATTTCGTTGAAGGCAATTTCTACCTTACTAGGTCTTATAGTAAGTCTGAAAAGTTTTATTCTCTCGAATACATGTCTGAGAGTCAATACGTGAGTTGTCCAGTCAGTAGTATTTATACAGATGACGTCAATATACGTCTGTACATTTGGTACATCATGAAGCAACAGTCTTGTAAGTCGAACAAAAGTGGCGGGTGCGTTCCTTAAGCCAAACGGGGAAAAAGTCCATTCGTAAAGGCCTAAAGGTGTCAAGAAAGCTGTCAAATAGATAGTCTTCGTCCATAGGTATCTGCAAATAACCCTTGGTCAGATGCAATTTAGAAAAAAATATCGACTTTGCCATTTTGAGAATTAGATCCTCACAGTTTGGCATTGGTTTTGCATCAACTTTCGTCACAGTGTTTAGTTTCATTTAGTCGATACATAACAGAATAGTTCCGTCCTTTTTCTTGACTAGGACTATAGGTGAAGAGTATTCTGATTGAGATTTTCTAATAATTCCGTGTGTTTCTAAGTCAAGAATCTCTTTGTCAAGTCCGTCTCTGTAGTGCAAAGGGATAAAAATAAGGTCTGCACTTGATAGGTGTCGTGTCTGTCAGAATAATGTGATGTCGAATCCTGTCTGTCTTTCCAGGTGAGTCGGAGAAGATAGTCCTATACTCGTGTAGTAAGTCTGTCATTTCCTGTTTCTGAACGTCAGTCGGATTAGAACAAATCTTTATGTCGTTCGCCGCTCCTATGTTGTCAACTGTCGGAACAGGAAGTTCAATATTATCTGTGTCAGTTTGATTGATAACAATAGTTGCAGCTGTTTCGTCAGTCGTCACGACTTCCTCTCTGCAGTAGTAAGGTTTGAGCATATTTATGTGATAAATTTTATATTTCCCATTCAAACAAATTTCATAATCAACATTTGATATCTGTCTCACAATTTTAAATGGACCCTGCCAAGACGTCGACAAAAGATCTTTTTCTTTTTGTGTGTGTGTCTGGCAACAAAAGAAGTACGTCTTGACCAGGCTGCACTAGCAATGTTTTAGAACCTTTGTTTGCGTACTGTCTATATGCGTGACCTTTTTCTTGTAAGGATAAGTTTGCTTAATACTCTTGTCACGGGTGTTTATGACCATATTATAAGTTGATGTTGGTAGTTGGTTATTGACGGTATTAGTCAACAACTATTTATAGATGGTAAGTGGCCCTCTTGGCTTGGCGCCGTACACTAATTCGAAGGGAGAGAAGCCCGTGCTGGCTTGATGTACTTCTCTATAGGCAAACAGCACAGCGGGGAGTAAGGTGTCCCAGTCTGCTGGATATTCTGCTGTTAGCTTGGCAAGCATATGTTTTAAGTCCCTATTTATTTTTTTCACAATCTCATTCGAAGCCGGGCGATAGGGTGCTGTAAAACACTGCTTAATTCCCAACAATTTAGTAACTGCCTGAGTAGAGGCCGCTATGAATTGCGATCCCCTATCAGATAAATAGTTTCTGGAAACCCTATGCGAGCAAAAATATGTAAAAATGCATCAGTCACACCTTTGGATATAATAGTTGTCAACGATATGGCTTCGGCCACCTCGTACAGAAATCTACCAAGGTAAAAATAAACCTGTTGCCCTTGTTTGACATGTGGCTTAGAGGTCCGACCAGGTCGACGCCAGCCTTTTGGAATAGCTGAGAGGCCACATGCGTAGGCTGGACTACTGCCAGAGGGTGCTTCCCTTTTGTAACTAACTTTTGGCAAATTGTACAAGACTGACAGTATTTCTTTATGTCAGCACAGAATTTCGGCCAGTAAAATTGTGACAAAACTCTGGCTCTGGTCTTTTCATAGGCCATATGCCCAGCGAATGGCGAATCATGAGCGATTCGTAGTACTGTTTGGTGGTACTGTTTTGGTAACACAGTTTGCTGTACTACATGGTCATTTTTAACATAGAATCTTGTTAAGATTCTGTTTTTGAGTTTAAAATACCACGAAGCGTTCTTTGCTTGCTTCGGTTTCTGATCTACCAGCTTGAAATAGCCAGATAAAGCTGGGTCTGCGCGTTGCGCCTGAATAAATTCTTCCGTGGTTTTGTTATTGATAGAACCACTTGGAGAAATAATTTGTAGCGACTCTCGTCTGATAGTCGTCTTGTTCTATTGCTGCTGTGGATCTAGTAACAGCATTAGCCTTTGGGTAGTTTTGTTCCTAGGCTTTAATTTCTTCATTAGAACAGTTCTTTACTTCTGGTAGGTTCCCTATTATTAAATCAGCGCAAGGGCTGTTTAACACTGCACAGATGAATCTCCCTGTTATAAAAGGTGTATGAATATGTGCAACAGCTAATGGATATTTCTCGATGTTACCTGCAAATGTACGGCAAGTTACAAATTTGCCTGTATAATCATTTCTATTTACAAATGCTTTACTCAACCCAATGAGAGTGGAACCAGAATCACGGAGGATTCTGCCGGGTTTGCTGTTTATAAACACATTGTAAAATTCAAGTTTTCCTTTTGATGAAACTACAGCATTGACAATTTCACATGAAAATGGTACCAAATGGCCAAACTTTAACAAGCCATTTGTATGGAATTTGTTACATGTTTCACATTTATCAAAATTAAATACATCGATCACTTCTAGTGCATTCACTTCTTGGTGTTCTATCTCACTGTCACACTCGCTGTCTGAACTTGATGTGTCAATCAGTGCAGCGTTCACATTCTTTAACATTTTTCGTCCTTCACACTGCCCTGAATAATGTCCCCAGGTAAGACACACACAAAACATGTTACAGCCCTTTTGTACTGGCTACGTTTAGTCTGTTGTTTGTTGACTATCATTTTTGGATGTGCTTTGTAATTTGAATTATTGTCACACATCTCAGATTGTTCGTGTAACAGTTGGCAATAAATGCACGGTGTCAACTGTAATTTTGATTTACCTTTGTAAGTAAATGGGTTTTGTTGTTTAACATTTGCAGCAGCTGCTACGTTAATTTGGTTGGAATGCAATGTAAAAATGTCTCTATTCACGTTGAAAAAGCTGACCCTCTCCGTTCCATCTGTTCGATGTTTTGACAGTCACTATCTTGCAAAAACATATGAATGCAGTGGGTAAGGATGTTACGATCTTATCCCTTATCATTAAATCTTTTAATAAATCAAAACTTTTGTTAACTTTGGCTGCAGTTATCCATTTAGAAAAAAAATGTCCTGAACCTCTGATACATAATCAAGGAAGGTTTGGTTTGATTTTGGACTTAATTTTGAAAATTGCAGCTGGAAACCCTGAGCGTATAGAAGAAAATGTTGCATAATCCGGTCGTGGATGTAGTCATAATCTTTTCTTAGCTCATCGGGTATGTTTTCTATAACTTTTTAACGGCTCAAGTGCGAGATTATGCATATATATTATAGCCCAATTATCTTTCGAAATCTCATTTTATTTCATTAGAGTTTCAAAATTTTCGGTCTAAGCCGAAATACTGTCTCCGCCACAAAATGATTTAGCAATGCCTTGTTATTTCTTAAACTTTTGGTCTTGCTCTTTGCTCTCTAACATTTTAGTAGCAATATGCAACTTCGATTCAATTTCCAATTGCTTCATTTAATTTGTGTTTCAGATTCTACTTGATAAGCCTGTAAATCTAATTCTTTTTGTTTGGTAGCCGTTGCTAGCTCTAATTCTTTCTGTTTCATTTCTAGTTCTTTCTGTTTCATTTCTAGTTCTTTCTGTTTCATTTCTAGTTCTTTTTTCTTCTGTTGGCGTTTTTGTAATCTCTCTTCTCTATCAGAAATTTATTTATATTTATTTTCAGACCATTCTGCTAATTTGTCACCAGTGTACCCTAGTTATTTACCTTCTTCAATGCAATCTTTTAATGTCGACATTCTCAGAATTTTAGATTACAGTAATACTAGCACAACAAATGTATTACTTCCCTTTTGGAAGATTTCACTTGGTAATAAATATTTTACGTTAGTAACAAAACGAAAGTGCTTGCTTATCGACAATCAAAACAATTAAAGTACTTAGCTGGTTTAGGTGACTTTGGTCCAGCGCTACAGTTGATTTCGGATTTAGTAATACAATTTTCATACAGGTGAAATCGGAACTTGTTACATTAATTCATAAAATCTCTGTTATGGAAGAAGAAAATATTAATATCGGTGGAGGATTATGTCAGTCGGGTGTCATAAGTTTGAGGAAAGATGTTAATTGTAATTTTTATGTAGAGTAAGGAATTTGTTTAAGTTTTGTAGGTCATCGTCTTTGTCTGTGGGAAATCCCATATTGTCGTAACTAATTAGTTGTCGTTGCGTCAAAATGTGTTGCAATCGTCTGTTTGTCTGAGTCGTAAATTGGTTGTCTTTACTTGGTGAAACCAAGAACAGTCGGAAATCTATCAATCTGTCTTTGGTTATCCCAAAACCGGACGTGGATCCCTCATGTTTTCTGTCAGCGTTTCAGTCACACGTTAGTCTTGGTTATGACAGAAATTAATACATGCATGAATAACCTGTCAACACAGTGTACATGTATAGATATTTATTAACGTGAATATGTTCTATGTTAATCACAAATGTTTATAACAATTTATGACAAAATACTATACAATACTCAGCAATGCGCTCGTACGCTCTCGTATCGCAGGTTATCTCAATACTCGGCGCACAGGCTATTCAATGCCACACTCTCTCAGCATTAGCAAACTCTTGTCAGGTATTCAGTACATTGTGTTTCACAAATATCCAAACACATCCTCCCTCAACCACAGTCTAGTCCGGTATGTCCGTTTCTTCCCTCTGTCTGTGGTCATGTGGTACTTGACCTCGTGTCGTCCGTAATAGTCATGCTAAGTAGGTTGTCTCGGTATACTGGATATCGTCCTGTCCTTTAACCGCCTGTTTATGGCTGGTGTCTCAGGTCGTCCAGTCCAAGGTTGTACTGTCATTCAAGGACACTGTCCTGATTATAAACCCCATGTCCTGTCTATTAATGGATGTATAGTCCTGTCTACTCTACCCATGCTATATCTATGTCCTGTCCTTGTCAAATGTCCTCTCTTTCATATTCCTGGGACTCTGACAAAGATACAGAAATAAGAACGAAAGCGTAGAATGGATAAAGGAACAAGAACACATATTTACTAGTGGACCAAAATGTTTACTTCTCGTCCTTGACATGGGGATATAAATTACAAGTACCTCTGAAGTTGGAGTAGAGTCGCCTGATGGCGAGGGTCACTGGTAATAAGGAAAGCTAATCCATACGCAAAAATCAGTTCAGTACATTATAAGTATGAAGTACGTTTTGAGTTCAAAGTGAGCGAACGCAAAAAATAAATAAATAAATAAATAAATAAATAAATAAATAAATAAAAATACATCAACATATCAATAGTATTAATTCCAACCGCTGCCACAATAATATTGACAAACAGCATAAGAGCAACAAGTTTGTGATGCTCAGTGACATTATTTCAACAACTGGACAGTATATTCAGAGCTGTCTTCCTTCTGGGAGACTGACTAGGGCTTTGGCGCATGTGTATGTGAAAACGTGGCCATTTCATGATCTTGGGATCTCTTTGTACTATGAAACTAATTTTATGGATCTTCTGATAAGCACACGTATATTTCATAGATAAGGAAGCGTTTGTACGTGTATTTGTTATCACCAGGGCAGCCAGACATCTGAATGTGGCACTCTATATCATGGGCCTCACACGTTGTGAGACGTTTTCTACTCCCGGTAAAATGATGGACTTGGACTTTTTCGCAACCATGAAAGAAGAAAATTTGGATTTTTGTGCTGAAATGTTAAAGAGAAGTTCTTAGAAGATCGTGGATCAAGCTGACCTAAATTACAGACATTCTGCTAGGTGTAATATAGAATACAATTAGTTCAGAAACAGAACTGTGTCTCGGAAATGAACTTCTTTGGTCATACGGATCCTCACAGTGGCTAGGAAAGATCGCCGATGGAAGGCGTGGTTCCTGGAGAAAGAGACTGGATAGACCATCAAGAAGACCGACAAAGGGAACTACAGTCACCTTGGGCAAATAGGCTATATGAGGTAGGAGGAACGGCAAGAGATCGAATAACTTTTAGATGGACGGTCGTAAGAGCGACGCTCTAGCAAAGGACAACGATGGCAAAGCAAGTCATCTGTATCCATCAGTAGTGAAATAACAATCTTTGCTTGCAGACAGTGCAGACACTCACTTTAAATAAGATAATCATACACCGATCTAGGCAGCAGTGTAGACAAAGTTGGGGGAAGAGATAAAGATGTAAAACAAAGAATATAACAGACGGGAAGAAATAAATTGGAGAACTTGGTGGCAACTGGCAAGATTGAGCGGAAAAGAACAAAGATAAGGCAGAGAAGTAAATACCTCGATGGCTTGACTACGTGGTATGGTCGAAACAAGAACATGGAGCTGATCCACGACTCTGGTGATTGCGCGAGATGGCGAAACATGACCGCCCACTCTTATCTGCATAGCATGTGATGATGATGATGGGTTTGCCATTGTTTTCTAAACAGCCAACGCTCATACCACTGTGAAAATCAACGTAAAACGATCTGCTGCCAAATCGCAGCGGTTGACTCCAAACCCGGTATGTCGGGATTGTGAAACTGTGCTCACTACTCCCAAGCCACGGTCGCCGTCTACAGCTTAAAGGAGAAGGATAAAAACAAGAGCCAATGCAAATGCATAACCGCAGTAATCGACACGTGAATCGCATTTGCATTAACAGAAGTGACTGTCTGTGCTGCTGGTTTGAAAGTAGAGCAAATACATTGAGTGGAATGGTTTTCAATTCACAAATCAAATATACGGAGCATCCGTTAGGGATTATCCTCTACGTCATGCTGGGATGTCGGAACGAGCGGGCAGACATATTGGCTAGGTCTGCATTACTGGGTGGGTTGTTGTGTGGCGCAGGATAAGGCAAATATGATCAGGGCCGAGTGGGATCATGTGAACAGTGTTACACAATAGATAGATCATCATTGTTTGGAGAGAACGATGCATCAGGGAGTAACCAGAGGGTCTGGCCGACATTCAGTTCAGTAGCATGTTCTTTGCAGAGCCTCGTTCCCATAACAACCTTCCGCGTCCGATACACCCATCTGGAGATCATCTGTCACAGCCTGCTCCCATCTTCTCCTTGGCCGTCCTCTTCCTCTCTTCCCCGGCATATACCCTTCCATGATTATTCTCTCCAAACTTTCTTGACGGTTCAAGTGACACAAATATTTCAATTGTCTTTGTTTTATCGTATTTAGTAGCCACCTTTCTTCATTGCTCAGTTCTTGTCGTATGGATGCACATTGTCGGATATGGGTTTGATTGATGGCTCAACCCCACAGAGATAAATGATGAAAAATCATTTTTCCCAATGTGATCCTGCCCGTTTAATTAATTTTGTTGTACTGACTCAATTGTTGAGACCAGAAATAGAGTTTTAGAGAACCAAGGAATGCCTTTAGGAAATACTGAAAAAGTTGTACTCCCTTTTATACCCAATTTATTCCCTAAGTGGTTCCTTGCCTCTCCTCTACCAACTAATTAATTCTATCTAGGGTAATTTAAAACAATTTGATTATGACACGTAAAATACAATCAATACATGACATGACCTTATTTTTTTATGATTTAATACACATAAATATGGATTTTGTAAAGTGCATTCAAAATTACAATTTCCTGTCATAGAAATAAGGACATATACATATACATTAAATATTACAGACTTGATGTGCCCATGATATGGTAGATATTAACCGTTTCGATTTTTTCGCAGTGACCTGTAAAGCTACTCTTTTACTGGTCTGGATGATATGAAAAAAAGAACTGTCTCCAATCAGGATTCTCCACTTCCAGCTTTGGGAATCACTCTGGCTATCATCAATTGTAGTATTATGGTTCCTGGGCGTAGTAGAACATAAGTTGGCTCTTGTTTTCCTTTGTCTTGGCAGGTACTTATTTAAATAAAGATTACCTCTCCTATGAGACAAATGGAATGGTTGCAGGTAGATAAGGTTCGACGCTACTCTATCAAGGGCATCACTCAACCATGTGCTCACTCAACAGGTGCTGCCTTCAAACTTCACCAAGTCAGGTCTGGATTGACATGAATAAGACCACTACCTGAAATTCCATCAATCACATAATTCGAATAATATCAGAAATATGACATTGGAATTTACATGTAAAAGCCTAAGAACATAACCAGTGAAAACAATAAAATGAATCCTGTTCTTAGAGAAAATAAACAGGGAAGAAAGATAGTCTTGGTGTTCCCAATTGGTTATCACCAACACAGTTGTTTGCTCTCAATCCAATCTTCCACTATCAAGTGTTCAAGGTTTAACTAGCAGATGTGCAGTTTCATCATCACCTATGCCTGTCCTCAGGTTTATAGAAGTAATACCTTGAGTGATTGGGAATTTAACAATTATGTTGACCATTCTCTTCTGTATCTAGTTTTGTTCTCTACTTCATCTTTTCCTATTCAAGAAAAGGGTCTTCTACATTAAGAGCTTTTAAAAACCATTTCCCATTTCCATGAGTACTTGCTTTTAAACAAGATAAGTACATTCTGGTATTATTCTTGTATAGCATTCAGGTGTATTCTTCTTCATTAATTGCTTCAAGTGAGAAGATTGCTTCCATTCTCATGGATGTAATATTGATTATTATCATCAACATCATGGTTTTTATAATAATTGTAAATTAAAAATCCTTATCATTATTTTCATAATTATTACATTGTTATTACAATCATCATCATTCTTATCATGTTTATGACATTAGAAATCATTACATTATTCTAACATTATCATCATAATCATGGTTATATCATTGTCATTAAATTACAGTCATCCTCATTATCTTTGAAATTAATTATTATCATTATAATAGACCATATGTGTTAACATGAACTACAAAGCGGGAGTTTGCTTAAATTACAAACACAGATGCTGGGGCTATGCGTAATGTATGATATGGTTTGTGTCGTGCTTTGCGCACAAGACTAGATGATAGGGATATGAATGATACTTTATACAAAGTGGTGGTATGCGCCGGAGTGTATTAAATTAATTTTAAGTTTATGGGGTACACCGAAGCATTTCTCTAGTGATAGGCATGGCATCCCACATCAAAGTTGCTGGCTATCATTAGATTGACTGTTGGCTTATACTCCCTCTCTCTCACTCAGCATGTAACTTCACTCACTCACTCAACTCTGACATCATTCATATGTATGGATGATAATTTCACTCAGTCCACAGACACATTCATATGGGTATGGGTAATCATATAGGCATCATTCATCACACATCCTTCATACTGTCATGTAAAGTGGGTACTTATGTGATTTCCAAATGACAACATAACATGTTTACACCATATGGCATCACAATGAGGTCTCACCCATTCATCAGACACAATCATATCTGTATGGATGACAATCATGCATATGTAGGTGCTTTACACAGAATACATTCACAGATTCACCAAGAATGACATTACAAGGGCATCTCATCCTTCAACCTAACTTGTAGTCATGCATGCTGGTGGATTTTATGAAATGATACATTCACATCTGTTTAACAATGATGAACTCACACATGAATCCTCACAGACATGTTATCAACAATGTCATAGTGATCATTGTGATCATCAGACACGCGTAGGCAATTCATCCAGGATTTAGCAACATGGAGTCCAGGAGTTATCACAAGTTCTCATGAAATACATACAATTTAGGTGATATATCCAATTCCTATTCAGGCATTATGAATTAACATACTTATTGCATGGCGGTTGGTTACGAACATTATGATGTGGCACAAACATTAATTCCATATGTTTAAAACATTGAGAATACATTTGACTCACTGCATGGGCGCCTTAACTCAACACACAAAATTATAATACCTGTAGAATCTGGTTCTCATAGATTCATGAATTATAAGAAAACTATTTGGTTGTCCATGTGCTCATGTAAAAAAATAAATTTACTGACTAATGTGCTCAATCTACTTGACTATACAAATTCCACTAAATTCTCTATTAGTGCTGGCACATGTAAACTAGTTTTTAATCTTACCAGTAGGCCATATACATGTGACATAGAGCCATGTCGCTCTGCACGCTGCTATTTATACGGTCCTTTCCGGGTTAATGTTTTTCATTCCCAACGGGTATATTAAATCTTGGATCGTACCATTATGGAACAAATAAATCGGTTGCGGTGAACGCCGATTTTTGTCGTCCTGGAAATATTTAATTGTGATGTTACGTTTGTGAAAATCTAATATATCACAACGGTTCAAGTGACACAAATATTTCAATTGTCTTTGTTTTATCGTATTTAGTAGCCACCTTTCTTCAATGCTCAGTTCTTGTCGTATGGATGCACAAGGTGGGGGTTGTGTGTGGGTGGGTGGGGGTTATGTGGTTGGGAGGGGGATGTGTGGGTAGGTGAGGGATGTGTCTCATAACATTGTAATATGCATTGCTTATGTTAATAACATTCATTTGACAATGTATTTCCTATGTGAATGTATCATGCATTATTAATTAATGAAAGATGAATGATTGAAAAGGCCGAATGTAAGACGGGCCTGCGTGCCCAAATTGTAACCCTTTTAAAATAAAGTTGAATTGAATTGAATTGGATTGAAATGATGCATATTTCCTTTTCTGTATCCAAGACATATATTGAACCCGTCTATAACATTTGTATTCAATGGTTGTTCAGCTTGTTTAGTAAGCGCATGTTTGCAATGGGAAAGATGCACGTTCTTAAAAATATAATGTTTATAGGTCTATCTGTCCCACAACACAATTTATTCAGTTGTTTTAGTCTTTTGAAGAACAGTAGATATTCGTCTGTTAATTTCTTTCATTGTGTCAACATTGTTGGTAATTAATGACCCAAGATATTCGAAATGTTCCACCACCGCCAATTGTTCCGCATTAACACATATTTATTTCTCCATATTAGTCTTATCTCTATGCATTATCTTTGATTTTGCTATGTTAAGATATAAGTTGTGATTGTCACTATTCTTTTGGGTTGAGGTTGCTAGTTTTTCTAACACTCAAAACTATGAGGAAAGGCCAGATCGATACATCAATCAGACGGCTACTGGTACTATTAGTATTGGGACTCCTTTCGTGTTGTTGAAGATAGAGACACAGACAGCGCATATGTCAATATCCCGAGTACCGTGATGTCGATTCTTGACTCAGATCAACCGAACATTGTACCCTCAATAAATGTACCGAAGCGGTTAAGCTACCTGACTCGAGTTTCGAAGTTTGTGTATTCGATTCTTCCCTGCGTCATTCGGTTCACGAGTGCTGCTGTCTCGAGACTTTTGGAGGTCGTCCCGGAAGCTACGGAGTACGTGCTTTGGGTGAAGCTTCCGGCAACCCGCACTTGAGAGAGAGAGAGAGAGAGAGAGAGAGAGAGAGAGAGAGAGAGAGAGAGAGAGAGAGAGAGAGAGAGAGAGAGAGAGAGAGAGAGAGAGACCGAGCTCGAGCTATGTGTGATAAAACCTGTAGCAGTGATATCAGTCATCTCGCCTTTAAATCTTTTAATCCGTACATTCGGTTTGTGGTACACCAAGAGATAAGCTCACAAAGAATGAACACGTCTATAGTGAGTTCACAAATGTTTGCCCTGGTATAAAAATCCATAACTCAATAGTCAACCTAATGGAAAATGTTGAGGTTTAGCGTATAAACAAATCATTATGTACACCAAACACATTTTTTTGTTATGTAAATTGTACATCATATATAAATTTGTGTTTATTTGCGGCATATAATTTACGGGGAATAGATGAAGTGCATATTATGAAAGGTATTATATCTTCACATGGAAACATCAGTGTGCGATAATGAAAATTCTCCGTGGTGCACAGAAATTTCCTTACGACAAGCACGTCATATAGTGGAACGAAAGTGTTAGCCGAATCGACATGCATTACTATGGAACAAGTTTGTAAGTGCTAATTCAATATATCCCCCCCCCCCCCCCCCCCCCCCAAAAAAAAAAGTATTGTTTCCGCTTTCCATGATGTTAGTTGCCTTTGAACTTATCAAAGACATATTCCTTGGCTGGGAGTAAATATAAAACCGCAGGACACATTTCATAACGATGCAACAGAGACAGAGAAATTGAACGTGAATAGAGGGCAAACATTTGTGAACGCACTATACCAGTCTAACCTAAGCATGCCATTGTAAACTCTCTTGTTTACCTTTGTGAATCCCGTGAAAGAGAAGAGACCGATACAATAACAACTATGCTTGACGACTTATGAATAAACGAACAGGAAAGCTTATGCTAATATAGCGATAACAGTAAACCGTAAATCTTCCTTTTACTCTGTTTCCAGTTTGTTATCTTTGGGATTGCAAGTTATCTTCTCGACCTTTTACTGTATGTTTTTATTTATTTTTATATCACCGCCGTGTATTTATAAACCAGGTAGAATAAGGCAGATAACTCAATATGAAAACGCCGCCTGTTGAGTGCTCACCCCTGTGGGGTTGTGTTATTATCAGAACTCACCTGAACGCGGAGGTGAGTAGAAAGCCAGATCTCTGCCTGAAATGGGGCATATAGAAAAACAAAAGGAGAAGAAGGGATTATGTTTATCTTTCTGTCTGTGTGGCTGACTGCCTGCCGGCCTACATGCATGTATGGATATTTTTGTGTCTGTGTATCTTTCTGACAGACAAACAGACAGACAGACAGACCGGTGTTTAGGTAGATAGCTAGCTTAACAGGCCGACAGACAGACCGATGGATGGATGGGTGGATGGATGAATGGATGGATGAATGAATGGATTGATGGCTTAGCTGTCTCATTGGCTGCCAGTCTTGTTGTCCTCCTGTTTCCTTGTCCGACTGAATACTGGTCCGCCTGTCTGCAATTATGTCTGATTGTATATAATTATGCACACATTTATCTAGGTAGGTAAGTGCAAAACAGACAGACAAAAAGACATACAGGCAACGATACAGATAGGAGGACAAACAGTCAAAGGACCGTTTAACACGCTTTAATGCTCATTGTGCATACAGTTGCTAGACTCAAACTTTTATAGACCAATCGGGAATCTGTTGGTCATGTTGATACTATTATGACGGACTGGCCTTTATTTCCTAAGACATTTTCTTGTGTCCATTTGAGATTAGGGAAGAGGGGGGGGGGGGGGGGATTGTGAGAGGCCAGGTCAATGTTTAATTGGAAAATTCTAATAAAAGGCGAACTCGATCTCATAACCACGTGGCAGACAGGCTCACCTCTAGTCACCACGTTCCCGCAACTTCAAAAATCAAAACACGCGCAACCGCACACGCACCACACACACACACACACACACACACACACACACACACACACACACACACACACACATATATATATATATATATATATATATATATATATATATATATATATATATATATATATGTCGTGTTTCCATCCTGTTTCAGGATATTGCGGTAAACACCAACATCTTTCAGCTTTCAGCTGTATGTTGATTCCTAGGGTAGATTACGCTCATCAGCACGACACGACTTTCTGAACGACCGGCTCCATACTCTCATATGTCACTGGCGCGACTCGAACCACTTCTAATTCTCGTGCGCTCACCACGAGAGTATTCGGGGTTAACGGAGAAAGCTGCTAAGCCCTCGGCCAGACAGCCGGCATATATATATATATATATATATATATATATATATATATATATATATATATATATATATATATATATATATAATATGTGTGTGTGTGTGTATATGTGTGTATGTGTGTGTGTGTGTGTGTGTGTGTGTAACGAACTAACAAACGAACTTTATTTTGAAAGGGTTGAGAATAGGGCACATATGCCCTTTGGACATTCTGCCAAGTCTTATATCTCTGCTCTCATACATTATTTCATTCATACATCACTTATGAAGCTAAACTAGACAGCAACAAGAACAACAGTAGCAATATATGCATTATAAGCGCATCGAAAATGCAATAATCGAGAATAAATGACCACTATAACTAAATATTGGCTTGACAATTATGATTATCTCTGGTATACGTATTGTATATATAGTATATATATATATATTAGGGCTACAACCGATTCATTTAAATTTATTGGGACGCAGAGGTGTTTCCAAGGCACCAGGGCCGGGTTATATACTGGCCAAGACCTATTGACGCGTCCTCGTCGAGCGTCCTGGGCAACAGGTCCTTTCGGGGTCCTGGCTAAAGTCAGTAGGATCGCCGATTCCTCCGAAGTCGGAGAGTGTCTGCCTGTACGGCGAGGAACCACCAGTCTGCACACCAATAAGCCAGACATGGGACAACGGATACTCACGCAAAACTCAGGTCCTGTATGACATCACACTGATGTTGGACAACAGGATGCCTTCATCCGACATACAGGACTTTGCGTTGGAGCTCAAGCCAACGAACACAAGCAAGCAAGAAAGCATTTAAATTTATTAGTTAACTTTTGAAAAATTAACGATTAATTAATCGTTAATTTCGATTAAAGCAAAACAATTACAGTCATATAACTCACACTACAGTCGTATTTGTCAAAAATCGAAATAACGCTGGATTGTCTTGTTCATATGTCATCTAATAAGCAACTATGCAAACAGACGAGTATGTTGACAGTATTTGCTTCAAGTGACGAGCGCGTCTTATTAACAATATAACCAGCAGAGCTGAACAATCGTTCACATAGAACTGAGGTAGCCGGTATGTACATAATGGACTTGGCAAGGAATGCCAATTTTGGATATCGATGTTCATTAAGTTTCCACCATTGTAAAGGGTCAACCGATTCAGCAACTTTCTTACCCATTTCATACTCAATTAACTTAATACTCTCTTCATTTGGTTCACATATAGTTTCATTGTCAATGTCAGTATCATTCGTTGCAGCAGCCTCCATCTGCTCATCATGAACATTAACTGCTATTTGTTGTTCAATACGTGAACAAGTTCGTTATTTTGGATCTTTTGACAAACACTTCAGATATTTGTAGCGTGGATCAAGTGCTGTTGCAATCTGTAGTATTTAAATACTTGTCATATTAGCTACACGTTCACTGAAGTCATTAATACATGCTATGTTTAAAATGTCAGAAAATATTTCGACATCCGGTTCATTTGTATAAGTGATGGCAGAAAAGTTTTCGATTAATCGTTAAAAAAAAAATAATCGTTAAAAAAATTTTAACGATTAATCGATTAATTAATCGTTAACTTCCGCAGCCCTAATATATATATAGTCCTCTAAAAAGTACTGGAGAGTTTTGGTCATAGACCATAACTTTAGGAAGGGAAAATCCCAACTGCACCTCCTCGTGGTAGAGGATGGAAACACACCACGGTGTGAGCTTACGCAGCTCTGGGGACCGAGTATCCACCGGAAAAAGTGGACAACTCTGCAGCTGAGCAGAGCAGGGCACTCACTTGTCCTTACAGTCGGAAATGGCTGCTATATGTAGAGGTAAAAGACCACTATGTGAATGTGGAAGACAAGGGGAAACCACCACATTATCTTCCCAAGACTTCATGGCAAAACACATATCAGAGTTAGTGAATGACGTTAATGGCTGTCTTAGGACATCCTCGTCCGTTAGGGACAGTCATGAGCCACAGGTGACACCAGACCGTCATCCAGCTACTGATAGCAAAATCATAAATAAAATAAATAAATTTAGAGTAGGAACATGGAATGGAGGTATAGAGGGAACATACATCCATTATGAATAGTCTGTATGTGTTCCCAGGAGTCAGTTGGAGAGAGTTGAATGAGAGTAACGCATGCGATGTATCCTTGATGTATGACGGGAGATTCGCAACTAGAGGTTGGAAAATCCTGTCAAGAAACGCTGAGATCAGTTCAGTCGGGCATGAGCAGGCGGAAACTATCGGACGTCCAGGATCTTTGAGTTTATGTATTTTGGGCAGCATGTAGAGGGTGGGTTTGCCCAAGTCAGAGTCATGGATGTGAAGTGAAGAGGCACTGGGTGGGAAGGCATCCTCACGTATGAGCTGTTTGATGGTGTTTTGAATCTTCCGGTTATAGGAGAGAGTGGGGTCTCCGGCGCAGGGGGAATAATTGTCAGGTTTATTGAGTTGAGACATGACTTCCTCGACATATAGATCTTTCCGCCAAACAACCACCGCACCACCTTTGTCCGCCGGTTTGATGACTATGTCCTGTCTGCGCTGTAGTTGGGATAGGGCACGCCATTCGGGAGGGGATAGGTTGGAGCGTTTCAAGCGAGGGAAAGAAAGTTGCTTGATCTCATGGAGTGTGTTAGCTATGTAGAGGTCAAGCGCGTTGGAAACTCCGGAAGCTGGGGTCCATGTGGAACGGGATTTGGTTGAAGATGGAAAAATGTCAGGAGGTTGTGGGGTGGGACTGTGCACAGACTTGTCTCTGTGGTGGTACTTGAGGCGGAGTCGTCTGTGGAAGTTGGAAATGTCTTCCAAAATAGCGCGACTGTCCATACGGGGGCGTAGAGGAACAAAACTGAGACCTTTCCCTAAAACAGCATGTTCTTCAGGAGACAGTGGTATGTCAGGCGGTATGCATACCACTTTGGTGTGGCTGATAGGTGTCGAAGTGGGGGAAGAGACATGGGGACGTAGAAGGCTAATTTTGTCTTTCTTACATGCGGATAGCATAGGTATAGCTCTCTATTATAATGTTGAATGATGGAGGTGATCAAATGGAAAGCAAGCTGGTTGTTGAACGTCAGTAGATGCAGAGTCCGGTACAGGTTGTGCTTGGTGTCCTTCAGTTTGGAGATATGTCGTTGATGCACAGTCACTGCCAGCTTCATGTACTTGACAGACTGCTCTTGTGCCAGGCGATTGAAGAGCCGTGTCTCAGCAGGAACCAGTTTGCCTAACGAGAGATGAATATTGTTCCGGAAACCTTTAGGTGTAACCTTGTGCCGGAGACAGTTGTTCAGGAAATTCAAATGGCAAGAAAAGCGAGTGATGTTAAAAATAGTCCGTGCGAGGCTAATAGCTGCACGGGACATGTCCTGGGGTATGAGGGCAAATATGTCGGAGATGGTGTGGTGGAGAGATGACATAGTCCGTCTGTCAGCAGGCAGGATCGGCTATAGGCCGGTAAACATAAACTAATGGATATATAAACTAAAAAAAACGAACCACAGAAAAATGAACATCAGAAAAACGGACGACGAAAAGGGGTAGCAGCCAGGGAACTAAATGATATGGAATATACAGAAAAAGCAGCGGCTGCAGCAGGATATAACAATATGAACTGGAAACAAATAGGCATATTAAGCTCCTGCGAGAAGAAACGTACTAAACATCAACATGTTGCACATACCTTACAAGGAAATCCATCTCGTATCCCGAAATACAGGTGAAAATCCGAAATAAGAAGCACTCAATAAATATATAAAATGAATCTTTTTCTTCAGCGTTCCGAGCCATTGAGGTTCTTTGCTGCAAATACAATCTGTCTCCATTCGTCTCTCTGGTGGACCTTCTCTTGCCAGTCGTTGATTCCAAGTGCTTGTAGGTCTGTACACGTATTATCTCTCCACCGTCATATATAAAATGAATAATATAATAAAATAAAAAACACACAAACGCGTACAATACGACACACAGAACGACGTTTCGATTCTCGGAATCTTTGTCAAGTACAAGACAACACGGATAGATACGACAACGAAATATAAAAAAGCACAAATCTAAAAAGTCACAACCACTATGTATCCATGTGGGAGCAGAAAAGACGGATTTGCCAGGTGAGAAGGTACTCTTGGCTGCAGAGTTTAAATATAGTTGCCTGATAGGATTGAAAAAAAAAATGCGAACAGTCTGATATGAAAATATAGGTGTGTGGAGACAGTGGTATGGATATGGGGGGGGGGGGGGGGGGAGAGGGGGTGGAGGACAGCATAGTAATGGACAGTGTAAACAGTTGGAGAAGGTGGCACAGTTATACAATGGCGCGCACAACAGTATTGATACCTGCTGGGTGGACGCATCCCAGATTGTTGATTAGTTGGCATTCAATTTTTAACATAACGGAGCTATTTGAGTAGCAGGGTTTCAATGCGGTGACACATACATCGTCGACTCCATTATGGTTGAAGGAATTGAAATGGTTGGGGACAGGTTTGTCAGCGCCCTGATTGGTGTCTCTGAGGTGTTCTCTAAAACGGTCCGCAAGACGTCTGCCTGTTTGCCCAATGTATTTCATGTCACATCGTTTGCAGATGATGACATATATCAGATTGCGGGATGTACAAGTGAAAGAATCGTTCAAGGAGAATGTGCCTAGGGGAAATGTGATCTCCGGTGTCTGAACAACGTATGAGCATGTCAGACAGTTCTTACGATGGCTTTCGAATATGCCCACAGATGAAGTAACGGTGGGGAGGCGGCTATGCACAAGGTGGTCTCTGAGGCTCTGGTGCCGGCGGAAAATTACCCTAGGGCCATCGGAGAATACCTCACAAGTGGTTGGATCGGATTCCAAGATGGACCAGTGTCTCAGGAAAATATGCTTGATGGCATAGGCATGTGGATGGAAGGTGAGGATGAGCTTAGGTTCATTGTTAGGAGGTCGCGTTTGTTTGTGCTTTTTCTGTCTACGGACATTAATAGAAAGGTCAATAGAGAAACAGAAAGACATATATTTATGCTTCATAGATTATACTAAGGCATTTGATAAAGTAAAACATGATGAGCTGATTAAAATGTTGGAAGATATCAACATTGATGGGAAAGATTTAAGAATAGTAAAGAATATTTACTGGAACCAACTAGAAGCAATTAAAATTGGAAATAAAGAGGGTAGTTACGAACACATAAAGCTAGGAGTACGACAGGGGTGTGTCTTGTCACCAGATCTCTTCTCCCTATATAGCGAAGTAATAATGAGAGAGATCAAAGACGATGCCAGGAATACTAGTTGGAGGTTATAATATAAATAATATACGCTATGCAGATGACACAGTATTGGTGGCAGATAAATCAACAGACCTACAACAATTGTTGGACATTGTAGTAACAGAGAGTGCAAGGAAAGGACTCTCCTTGAATATCAAGAAAACAGTAACTAATGGTGATATCAAAGAAAATGGTGACACCAAAATGTGACATAGAAATAGAAGGAAAATTCTTAACCAAGTGGATAATTTTAGATACCTAGGGACATTTATAACATCAGATGGAAGATGTACAACAGAGATTAAGAGCAGAATAGGGCAGGCAAAGGCCGCATTTCAGAAAATGAAGAGTATCTTGTGCAATAGGTCACTATCACTGAGTGTAAGAAAGAGAGTGCTGAAATGCTATGTAGAACCAGTTTTGCTGTATGGCAGTGAATCTTGGAATGTAAATGAACAAATTAAGAAGAAATTAGAAGCAACAGAGATGTGGTTCCTGAGACGAATGTTGAGAATTCCTTGGACTGCCAGAGTAACTAACGACGACTGCCTGAAACAGGCTAATGAAACTAGAACACTATATACAACAATAAGAAAGAGACAAACAGCTTTCTTTGGTCATGTAATGAGAAGAGAGGCATTGGAGAACATCGTGACAACTGGAAAGATCGAGGGGAAGAGAGGCAGAGGCAGACCAAGAGAAATGATGCTGGATGGATTGAGACAGGTGGCACGGAGGAATATCAGCAGCAGAGTTGATCCAGAAAACCAAAGACCGAGATCTGTGGAGAGCCATGAACGCCTACGCCAGCTGGCAGGGCACTTGATGATGATGATGATGATATATATATATATATATATATATATATATATATATATATATATATATATATATATATATATATATATATATTAGTAGGCAGGTAAGTATGTAGGTATTTCAATTGGTACTTAGGCCGACACATCACATAATTGGTAAGTAGGCAAATAAGCACGTAGGTAGGCAAATAGAGAATGAGTGACATTGAAAAAATGTAATGATATCGTATTTACGCAACTGTAACCAGGCAACGACATTGCTCCGAATCAGATTTGTCACGTCTTGCACAGATAGAAAATGTCGAGAAGAAAAACAAATGGGCATCCCATATCATGAAGTAACATGGAACATGTATACAATGCTTAGCATTTGTCAGCCCGTGCAACCTGCCTTGGGTGTCTCGTGACCCAAATGTCTTTGTTTTATCGCATGTACAGCTACAGTAATGCACCAAGGCGATGGACTAGGCGGACACATTGAGACAAACATAAACATTTCAATTTCCTATGTATTTATTTATTTCATGTGCTATCTTTTCTCTATGCCTCGCCTTTTCTGACATCCACTTTGCAATTGTTTGAATGCTTGTCCCACCGTTTCCAGTCTGCAATGTTGCATATTGGCGTCCTTTCCTTACGTGCATTTTTGCATATCCTTTTTTCAGGACATCGCTGTCGACACCAGCATTTTACTACTGTTGTTGATGTCTTAGAAAGTTTACGTTCAGTAGTTTCCCATTGCTTTCTGAACGACCTCCTGCCATACCAACTCGTTAAAACCCAGAACAACGTGGTCTGCCAAATCTGTCGCAGCTGTGTTTCAAATGCGTGTAAGCGGGCTTACGAATCGCGTCCGCTAGCACTTCGCCACGGAGGTCGGCCGTGCATATTTAAGTTTGTTAAAAGTGATACAGGGTGTAATTTTTATGACTGTGCAGTGTTTGAAAATATTGCCAGTCCAAGTTTTGTATTTGCCTATTATGTTGCATGAACTTTACGGAGAGTGAATACTAAACTTGAAGCGGCAATATTTTCAAATACGGCACAGTCATTAAAAACACTCCCTATATTACTATTAATGTAAACATGACTTCCTAGAGAAAGCCAATGAAATGATGGCAGACGGGCCTGCCCAGAGCACATTCTGTCCACAGCTTTCTGTCGTATAACACAGGTCTCGCGTGAAGATGTCCCTTGTCAAGAAATACGCGACCTCCTAACAATGAACCTAAACTTATCCTCACCTTTCATCCACATGCCCATGCCATCAAGCATATTTTTCTTCGACACTGGTCTATCCTGGTATCCGACCCAACCACTCGTGCGGTGTTCTCTAACGGCCCTAGGGTAATTTTCAGCCGGAACAAGTCTCAGGGAACATCTTGTTCATAGTCGCCTCCTCACAGATACTTCATCTGTGGGTACATTTAAATGCCACCGTAAGAATTGCCTGACATGCCCACAGCGTTTTTCAGACACCTTCAATTACATTCCCCCGAGACACCTTCTCCTTGAAAGATTCTTTCACTTGCACATCCCGTAATCTTATATATGTTATCATCTGCAAAAGATGTGACATGAAATATATTGGTCAAATTAGGCAGACTGCCTTGCCGACCGCTTTAGGGAACACCTTAGAGACATTAATCAAGGCGCTGACAAACCTGTCCCCAACCACTTTAATTCTTCTAACCACAATGGAGTCGACGATGTATGGGTCACTGCATTGAAACCTTGCTTCTCTAACAACTCCATTAGACTTAAAATTGAAAGCTAATTAATAAACTCTCTGGTCTGCATTCACCCAGCAGGAATCAATACCGTTGTTGATGCCACAGGTATAACTATACTATATTCCATGTATTCTTATTCATATCGGACTCTTTACACACCATTTGGCATCACAAACTTTTGTAGCCCAAGAGCACCGTTCTGCACCGGTGTAAACCACCATTTCTGTTTCCCTCATATCAACAAAAAGCTGTGTTCAAGTTTGTTTTATTTTGTGTGCCTTATTTCGCTCTTTATCTGTTTGTGTTGTCCTGTCTTTGACAACGGTTCTAGAACCGAAACGTCGGCAGTGTTTTGTTGTCCTATAATACTTATTGTTTTATTTTAATACTTCAGTATTATATATTTATTGATTGTTTCTCAATCTTGATAAGTCACACTTTGTTTTCACCTGGGTATGGAGTTATGTGTTAGGTATGTGCATAGTGTCTGTCTTTAGTATGTCTCTTCTTTTCGCAGGAGCTAAATATACTTAATTTTTTGCAATTCATATTAATATAAAAGTAAAATACGATGTTCACGCCTTAAACCCCGAGCATCCGGTACTAGACCCATATTTTCTATAGACCAATCGGTATATAATACGGTCAGAATTACACGCCATCCGCCTTTACTTCCCAAGGCAATCTTTTTACCCGTTTTAGCATGGGTCAACATTAGAGCCCAGATCAATTTTGAAAAAAAATCCGAATTCCTCAATTTGCATAAAATCATCGCGTTGATGGCGATTCGAATTCTTGACCACCGAGCAGGCAGACCCTTTGCTGGCCACTGCGCTGTCTGGTCTCTCACTACTAGTAATTACACTACTATTAGCGGGCACGCTTGTGCAATGGCTGACAACTTTCTCTGTCATTCAATCTAAATTATTTATTTTGGCTGTCCAAGACATTTGCAGCATTCTTCGGTAAAATCACACCTCTGTAGCTTCTAGGGCTATTTTGCTTGTGTACTAATTGTCCAAGTTGACCAAACTTGTTTGCACATCAAGAATACAATTAAACTATCGCAGAAGAATGTCTCGGTGTTTTAACCACGCATAGAAAGAACAGATGGTTCAATAAAAAATGTGAAGAAGCAGTCATTAGGAAAAAGAATGCCAGAAAGTTGTGGTTAAATGACATTAACATCCAAAATGAAGAGCAATATAGAACTGAATGTAAAGAGGCTACGCAAATAGTTCGGCAGCAAAAGTGAGAATATATGAGCAATATAATCATTGATATGGAAACTAATCACCAGAAAAACGAATCCAGAAAGTTTTTTTTTAAAGAACTAAGTCAATGAAACGAGGGCACCAATAAAACACATATGGTTTAAAAGACAAAAATGGGAATATGATAAATACCAATGAGGAAATGTGTAACACATGGAAAGAATACTTTGTTGAATTACTAAATTGTGAAGCTCCAAGTAATACTGCCCCCACAGGAAGCAGTTCTAAGGTGTGAACCACAAATTGAAGAACCTGTTTTTGAAGAAATCCTCTATGTAATAACACGACTTGAAAACAATTGCTGCTGAATTTATAAAGGCAGGCGGCCATTCATTACATCTAAAGCTACACGAACTAATAATAAAAATCTGGAGGACAGAACAATTACCCCATGACTGGAAAGAGTCATGTTTGATACCTATCTTTAAGAAAGGAGACAAGTTCGAAATGTGAAAATTATAGAGGAATATCACTAATATCCACAAGCTATAAGATACTATCCGCGGTATTACTAAATAGTCTAAAACCATATTCAGAAGACATATTAGGTGACTACCAGGCGGGTTTAAGACAAAACAGATCAACAATAGATCAGATATTTATCTTACGACAAATAGCCGAGAAAAATTGGGAATATAAAAGAGATCTCCATAACATTTTTGTGGATTTTAAAAAGGCTTATGATAGTGTCCATAGGAATAGTCTATGGAATGCTATGCAGGAATTTGGAATACCAAGGAAGTTAATCAACATGACCAGACTATGCATGGAAGATACTTATAATATAGTAACATATAAAGGCAGGAAATCAGACCCTTTCCAAATAACATCTGGCTTGAAACAGGGTGATGCACTATCGCCGCTTCTTTTCAATCTGGCTCTAGAGAAAGTTGTAAGGAAGGTAAAGGAGGAATGTGCTATTGGAGGAACATCCAGACTGCTTGGTTATGCAGATGATATAGATATTATAGGGGAAAATGAACAACAGACATTGGAAATATTGACTCACTTAAAGGAAAAAGCTCAACAAATGGGGCTGGTTATCAACCAAGATACGAGTATATGGTAATTTCAAGAGAAGGAACGGATAAAAACGCTGGCCACATACAAATAGATAATATAACCATAAGAAGAATGGAAACATACAAATACCTGGGTACAATCTTCAACTGCTCCAACATAATAAGGGAAGAAATACAAGCTAGAATCAGCTCTGGAAATAAGATATACTATGCACTACAACATCTGCTAAAATCAAATGCGCTATCTCGTAACACCAAGATCACAATATACAAATCACTGATCAGACCAGTTGTGCTGTATGGCTCTGAAACCTGGAGTACAACTAAAGGAGACGAAGCCTTGTTACAAACCTTTGAGAACAAAGTCTTAAGACGCATCTTTGGGCCCATTAGGGATACACAAAGTGGAGAGTGGAAAAGAAGAAGCAACAAAGACATTTATGATCTGTTTAAGTCCCCGCTAATCACTGGTATCATGAAGGCTAATAGACTGCAATGGCTGGGGCATATAGAAAGAATGGAAGATAATAGGGAAACAAAACTCGCTTACACTCAGGAAATAAATGACCGTAAACCCCGAGGTAGACCAAGAAGACGGTGGAGAGATAATATACAAACAGACCTACAAGCACTTGGAATCAGCGACTGGCAAGAGAAGGTTAACCAGAGAGACGAATGGAGACGGATTGTATCTGCAGCAAGGAACCTCAATGGCTCGGAATGCTGAAGAAGAAGAAGAAGACTAATTGTCCAAGCTTCACAGCTATATGTTAAAACTGGTAATGTATAACACGCAAGTCACACTACTACTTCTACGACAACCTTACTACTACTACTACTACTACTACTACTACTACTACTACTACTACTACTACTACTACTACTACTACTACTACTACTACTACTACTACTACTACTACTACTACTACTACTACTACTACTACTACTACTACTACTACTACTACTACTACTAAAGAAATTATGTATGTTCGTTTACAGGACGTTGCAATCAATCCCAGCCTTTATTGGCTTCTCATGTTTTACTGAGCAACTTTACGTTCAGCAGTTTGCCACTGCATTCTGAACGATGTCTACATTTCAGTCCATCTGATCAGTATGTGTGTATGCGTGCGTGCGAGCGCGAGCGTGTGTGTGTGTGTGTGTGTGTAAAATGAACACTCTACTTTGCAGTCAACAGAGAATGTTTATGTGAGGGTGGAGAACCTCGCGGCCTCGCCGACCTCTACTATTACTAATGTCAAAAAGGCGTGCACACATGTCCTTACTTTCACGTTCAACATTAGTTAGAACCACTATTGTTATTACTGTTGCTTGTTTCTCAATTGGTCAACAAAAATCGTGCGCCGTTGTGCACCCATTTACACGCTGCGAGGCTTGCAGGGTATATGATGTTAGTCTCAGTGTTTTACAGACCAATCGGCACTCCAGGGGTGGAGGTAGTCAATAACACAACCTAGATATTTCTTAGTTCCCATTCAGCCTGTGTCGACTTGAGAGAGAGAGAGAGCCCAGATGAATTTGTAACATTTGCCTGGATGCGAATTTGAATACATGACCACCAGGTCGGCAGGCAAGCGTCTAGTCATTAAGCTCATGGTGTATACGGTGAAAGCGCCAAATTGTAAAGATCACTGGGACAAGATCGGTGATGTTTAAATATTCCACCGGTTGCCTTTACTTCGCAGGACATTTTGGCGCACATATTTAGGCTGCGCTGACATTGGAAACCCAGGTAAATTAAAAACAGTGCTACTCCATGTCCCCATAGAGTAATAATGGATGTTGTTGGTTCTGTTGCTGTCTGTCAGATTGTATGAACGCGTTGGCGGTGTGGTTAGTGCACTCCCCGCCATTAGAAATGTTTTGGCTTTACCTCCACCTTTGTGACAATCAGGACTTGGGACCGAGTATCCATCGAGACATATGGACAACTATATGCCTGAATAGAAGAGAGCATTCACTTGACCTGACAGCAGAAAATGCTATCAATGCGAAGGGTAGCAAATCACTTATGTGGATGGGAGGCTGGGGGAAAACATCATATCATATTCACAAGTATACTCCTATATATATATATAAATATATTTTTCCGAAGTCGGAGACTATCTGTCTACACGGCGAGGAACCACTAGTCTGCACACCAGTAAGCCATACATGGTACAACGGATAAACACGGAATCCTCTCGTATTGTATGACTGTGACGGGATGAGTCTGGATCACTATGCAAACACCACCACTACTACGTTAGTGGAATTACTATTTACATTCTGGATTCAGTACGGCAGCTAAATTACTAATAATGACGTCATATTGGCGACGCAGACATTTGCTGCACTAAAACTACACACTGTACTATTGGGGACAGCACATATTTTCACGTCATCATCAAATGATGTCACAAGGGAAATCCCCTGTCTTCAACCCTTATTAATACAAGTCTAATGACTGGGGATATAGGTCCGTCACTCCCTAGCAACGGGAATCCGGCGATATGCTATTAGTACGGCTGCACCGGAAATTGTGACTAACAACTTCCGTCCGGTTCACAACGACCATAGCTGCTGTGCCAAGCAGACCATGAAGTGGGCTGCCAAATCCAACTCCATCTTTGGTAGATTATACCAAAACAGATCTTTATTGCTGCAATAAGACTGGGGGTGAGTGTAGTAACATAATAATTATGATTATAGTAAGAAGGGTGTACACATTTATATTCTGATATTGGGAAAACCCAAAACTTTCCCGACCATGTATATTTATGAAACGTGGTATTTGAAAGGGGAGACATTGAGAGAAAACATGTGAGGCCTAGATATATTTATAGATAAAAATATATAGATATAATGTATAAACCTTACTGATTATTTTCATATGCATTTTGTGAATGTATTTACGTGTATATTTTGTTGAAAATATGATAACATGATTTTGCCATGTGGGCAGAAGTAGAAGAGACATGTGGAACATGATTCTCACATGCCAGCAATATTACTAGGCGATTTATATTCAAACATAAATTTGCTTACCCCTGATTCACCGCCATGCCGAACTACACGACACTGACGGTCATAAGTTCAAAGCAAATACTATGTGGTGAGGAATCAGAATTTGGGGAGTAAATAACTCAACAAGGGATAACTGAGACATCCTAAAGCCCAATGCCTGGAATATCTCAGCCCTCATGCTTGCCTGCTGGCCTTCTTATCTTTTAGCTCGTATATTATGTGGGGTATACCTCACGACTTCGTGGCGACACTTGATTGCTTTATGCCTAATGATTGATGTGGGATTAGGTTGAATTATTGTTGGCCTTTCCTTAGCTATCTAGGGAAACATCCTGGCTGCCCAGGACTTCCTCACCATGGTGTTAAGGAATACACCAGTAATTATTGCATATGAGTCACTTCAAGTTTTACAACCATGTACATTTTGTAATGCCTTTTTCAAACAAAGATTGGTCTACATGTTCTACTCCAATGGACCATGTGGTCTTAGAATGTGTCCACTTCTGGACCCTTTTTCACCTTGTATCATCATGTCATACAAGGTATAGCCAAGCTGATAAGAACTATTGGCCTGTGCTTTTGATACAGAATAGCAGAGAGGAATTGTTTTATTCCTGTTCTGCATCTGACACATACACAACAGACACACAACACCAACACTAAGACACATTGTTATTGTCAAGACACTAAGGAGTCTGCAACTGTTTGTTTGATTTAAGGAGCCTCGCTGCTGATACTGCTGAAGCCTAACTGGTCCGGTTACCGAAACTTTGAGCCACCAACTAGTGGAGACGGAACCTGGAATCCGGAGGAGCATCGTACACCTGTCGAATGCCAGGGTCGACTCCAAGACATAATACAACCGAAAGCCAGCACTATTCCTAACAGAGATCAGATTGTCTCAGGTGACTCTGTGTCTACATGTGTTCTGAGTGTGTCACTGTCTGGATGGTGTGAATGATGACATGCTATCTGTCTAAGCATCAGAAAACTATTTTATTGTTGTACCTGTAACATAAATGTAACTATCATAGTTCACCAGTTGAACCACAATTTTCATTTTCTCTTTTATTATTAAAGAGTATTATTGTTTTATACTTTCACCAACGTACTCACTCGTGATCATTTTGAACGCAAGGTGTGCGCGTGAGTGCGTGAAAGTATTTAAAACAGGGGGCTCCATCAATTGACGAAGGATCACCGACAGATAAACTAGGCATTCGTGTTAGGGCTTCCTACATACACGAGTGTTCTTCACCTTCTGCCTTTGTCTACCAAGTGAATCCCAGTCTCTTCTATCGAGACCATCCCTTTAGACATTCTTGTAACGAGCCATAATTTCTAGAGACTGTCGGCAAACTCTTGGATAGGGATTTCTGTCTATTTCAATAGAAACACCCTAACGGTCGGTGACAATGACATCACACTGATGTTGGACAACAGGATGTCTTCATTCGACAAACAGGACTTCACGGAGTTCACAGCCAGCCAACACAAGCAAGCAAGCATATATATACATGCGCTCTGAAGTTTGTGGGTTTGATTCCGGGCTATGTATATCAGTTTACGAGTGCATTTTTCTCGAAGACTCCTGGGGGTCGCCGCTGGAGCTACTGAGTTTGTGCTTTGTGCTACGCTTTTGGCAGTCCGTCCTGCGTAAAGAGACCAAGCCATATGGGTTAAAATCCGGGGCAATAAAGACTACCCTCTCGATTTTTAAGACTTTTAAGACTGTAAGATATATGCTGTGTTTAAATAGAATCGCTGAGAACAAGGGACTAAATTAACAAAAATGAACAGTGTAATTGGTCAGCTTTACAATAACACAATGCCAAGTCACAAAGTGGACGTCACAGCTCACATCACTCGTCAGCACACACACACACAACACTGATATAACTACGTTTTACAAACTGCAAGAAGTCATTTAGCTTGAGTCATGGAGACAGTCTAAATTCTAATGTACAAAAGTCAATCTGTTTGCCACGACCAGTAGGTCATCTGACAGGAAGTGGCTCAGTTAAGAAAGTTACATAAATAAACACACATAGTATTGTTTGGTGCTCACAGAAGGAGAAGAAGGAAGTAGAGATTAGAGGACGCACTCCATCCATCCATCATGTGCCATGCCGGTAAGCGTGGACGGTCATGTTCTTCCATCTCACTCGATCAACAGAGTCGTGGATCAGTTCCGTGTTTTTGTCTCGACCATGCCACAAAAACACGGAACTGATCCACGACTCTGTTGACTAGATAACATAAAATTTGAAAGCTATAGTTTAGTTTAGCTTAGTTTAGTAGATGGATCAACATCACGGCACACGGGTGCAACCCATAAGTGCTCCGTTCTCCTCCTAACTCAAACCTGAGTCTGGAGAAACTCAGCTCAGTGCACGAACTCCGTAGCACCGCCGAGGACCCTGAAATACTTTGGGTAGATTTTTAACTCGAAATTTTGCCCGGGCAGCGCCGTTAGGCTACTCTTTTCCGATTTCCAACTGCCAAGGGATTTTTTACGTGCGCAACAATACACACGGGCATCCGATCTCACTACCCAGAGACCAGGGGAAATTTATTACTAGAAGTCCACGAGAAAAAATCCCGGCATCACAGGGGCTTGAACCCGGGACCTCCAGCACTCGAGGCGGACACCATACCTCGAGACCACGCAGGGAGCGCCTCGCTGCAGGAACAAGTGTACTTCGACGTATGACCAACTAGACACTCCAAAAAGAGTGTCTTCGTTAGTCATGTCTTATCATACACATGAACCTACAAATATGGAATACGGACATAATTAGTATCAAACCATTGAGACAGCACCATAGGTCTCATAATTTATATTAAACCAGCATAGGTCAAATAACAACACACAAACACATCGTGACGATATAGCGGAAGAAGTGTTGGGGATTTGGGTACTTTCTATAGGGAAGACAAAGGTGGATCAAATAGCTAACGAATTGGGACGTAGCGACGTAGGCATGGCAAACGAATGAAGGCAGTCTATTTGTTTTTTTTGGGGGGGGGGGGGGTGGAGGGCATGTACGGATCAGAGTTAGAAAGTCTGTTAAAAATACATATTTTAGACATTGCGGCCGTACGGTTAAAAACACCCTATTTGGAAAAAAAAAAAAAGAGCTTTTCCACAACCTTGAGATCTCTTCATGATCTTGCACAATCTGACAATAATGATTATGATGATTATGATAAAGCTTGTTTCACGGAACATATAAATTATATAATTTTGAAACTACTGCTCACTTATCATATATTCCCAGCCACTCGAACATTTATATTGTGTTTTATAACTTTTAGATCCAGTCTGCTCACCCATTCACAATTATGGAGGCTAATTTCAATAAAGGGGGTTTCCTGGTATTCCAGCAGTGCGTAGCTACGCAATTTTGTAGCGGTCCAGTAGCGATTATTGTAGACATGAAAGCAATCGCGCGCCGAGACCGTACAGGAATCAGCGACTGCACACGCTTGCCGTGTCTGGTGAGTGGCGTCATCGAGGCTTTGGTTCTTCTTGTAGTTTATCCACGGCGGTAGTATTCTTACTGTTCTCATTGTGGTCATTGCACAGTTTATATGTGTGACTGGGACAGCCACGAACATGTGCATTTGTGTGCTGTTGTAGTTATTTCTCGAATGGGTTTCACTGCGGTATTATTGGAGAAACCTGTTTGGTAAGTCTGATTAATTAAAGTTGTTAAAACAGTGTTTGTGTGTGTATTGGGTGTGGAATGGGGCAGGGGGAGAGGGTGTTTGAGAGAAGAGGGGATATTGCATTTCTGTAGCTAAATTGACCGGTTCTAAACCAAAGAACAGAGAGAAGGAAGGCTGCTGAATTTATGTGGCAAACTGACCGGTTTGAAATCAAAAGCCACGGGAAAGAAAGGGGGTGGGAGTAGACTGGGAGATGTTGACGTTTTGTGACTGAAAGGACCAATTCGAAGCCAAAGGAGAGAAAGAAGAGGGAGTGTTGAACTTCTATGACAAAATTGACCGGTTCGAGTGCACAAAAACATGAGGAAGAAGGAGTGCTGAAAGTCCGCGGCTAAATTGTCTGGTTTCGAAACCAGAGGACAGAGGTGTTGACGTTCTTTAGCTAAACTGACCGGTGCAAAGCCCATGATGGACTAGAGGCCAAGGGGGTATTGAATTTATGTGGGATAAGTGAGCTGTTCGAAGCCAGAGAACAGAAAGAAGAGGTGATGTTGAAATTCAGTGAGGTTCGTGAGGCAAAGAACGGGTACAAGAAGGGAAGTTGTACATAAACCTCTCCAAAGTGAGACATTCTTTACTTCTAGAAGGAG
>JACEFZ010009242.1:0-10454 GCA_014155875.1 Cepaea nemoralis | reverse complement strand
CCTTTTATTTACTGTCTCGGTTTTATTTGTTCCTCAGGTATAGTGACTCATTTTATATTGCCTAATTTTTTTATACTTCTCAGGTTACACGGGTTCAGGATACACTGACCCAGGTTACACTGCCTTGGTTATACTGTTCATGTTATATTGCCTCAGGTTACTCTGCCTCAGGTTGCACTGTCTTAGGTTACACTGTCTCAGGTTACACAGTCTCAGGTTACACTGTCTCTGGTTATACTGTCTCAGGTTACACTGTCTCAGGATATATTGCCTCAGGTTATATTGCCTCAGGTTATATGTCTCAGGTTACACTGTCTCTGGTTACACTGTCTCAGGTTACACTGCCTCAGGTTATATTGCCTTAGATTATACTGTCTCAGGTTACTATGCTTCAGGTTATACTGTTTTCAGGTTATAATGCCTCAGGTTATACTGCCTCAGGTAATACTGTCACAGGTTATACTGTCTCAGGTTACTATGCCTCAGGTTATACTGTCTCAGGTTATATTGCCTCAGGTTATATTGCCTCAGGTTACACTGTCTCAGGTTATACTGCCTCAGGTTATACTGTCTCAGGTTATACTGTCTCAGGTTATATTGCCTCAGATTATACTGTCTCAGGTTACTATGCCTCAGGTTATACTGCCTCAGTATATATTGCCTCAGGTTATATTGCCTCAGGTTACACTGTCTCAGGTTATACTGCCTCACGTTATAGTACCTCAAGTTACACTGTCTGAAGTTACACTGTCTCAGGTTACACTGTCTCAGGTTACACTGTCTCAGGTTACACTGTCTCAGGTTACACTGTCTCAGGTTACACTGTCTCAGGTAACACTGTCTCAGGTTACACTGTCTCAGGCTACACTGTCTCTGGTTACACTGTCTCAGGTTATACTGCCTCATATTACATTGTCTCTGGTTACACTGTCTCTGGTTATACTGTCTCTGGTTAGACTGTCTCAGGTTACACTGTCGCAGGTTATACTGCCTCAGGTTATACTGTCTCAGGTTATATTGCCTCAGGTTATACTGCTTCAGGTTATACAGTCTTGGGTTATATTGCCTCAGGTTATATTCCCTTCAGGTTGCACTGTCCCAGGTTATATTGTCTCAGGTTACACTGTCTCTTGTTATACTGTCTCAGGTTTACACCTGTCTCATGTTACACTGTCTCAGGTTATACTGTCTCTCGTTATACTGTCTCAGGTTACACTGTCTCTGGTTATACTGCCTCAGATTACACTGTCTCAGGTTACACTGTCTCTGGTTATACTGTCTCTGGTTACACTGTCTCAGGTTACAATGTCTCTGGTTATACTGCCTCAGGTTACACTGTCTCAGGTTATACTGTCTCAGGTTACAATGTCTCAGGTTATATTGCCTCAGGTTACACTGTCTAAGGTTACACTGTCTCAGATTACACTGACTCAGGTTACACTGTCTCTGGTTATACTGTCTCAGGTTACACTGTCTCAGGTTACACAGTCTCGGGTTATACTGTCTCAGGTTACACTGTCTCTGGTTAAACTGTCTCAGGTTACACTGTCTCAGGCTACACTGTGTCAGGTTACATTGTCTCTGGTTATAATGTCTCAGGTTACACTGTCTCTGGTTATACTGTCTCAGGTTACACTGTCTCAGGTTACACTGTCTCTGGTTACACTGTCTCAGGTTACAATGCCTCAGATTACACTGTCTCAGGTTACACTGACTCAGGTTATATTGCCTCAGATTATACTGTCTCAGGTTACTATGCTTCAGGTTATACTGTCTCAGGTTATAATGCCTCAGGTTATATTGCCTCAGGTTACACTGTCTTAGGTTATACTGTCTCTGGTTACACTGTCTCAGGTTACAATGTCTCTGGTTATACTGTCTCAGGTTATGTTGCCTCAGGTTATACTGCCTCAGGTTATATTGCCTCAGGTTATATTGCCTCAGGTTATACTGTCTCAGGTTACACTGTCTCAGGATACACTGTCTCAGGTTACACTGCCTCTGGTTATACTGTCTCAGGTTATATTGCCTCAGGTTACACTGCCTCAGGTTGCACTGTCTTAGGTTACACTGTCTCAGGTTACACAGTCTCAGGTTACACTGTCTCTGGTTATACTGTCTCAGGTTACACTGTCTCAGGATATATTGCCTCAGGTTATATTGCCTCAGGTTATATTGTCTCAGGTTACACTGTCTCTGGTTACACTGTCTCAGGTTACACTGCCTCAGGTTATATTGCCTCAGATTATACTGTCTCAGGTTACTATGCTTCAGGTTATACTGTCTCAGGTTATAATGCCTCAGGTTTTATTGCCTCAGGTTACACTGTCTTAGGTTATACTGCCTCAGGTAATACTGTCACAGGTTATACTGTCTCAGGTTACTATGCCTCAGGTTATACTGTCTCAGGTTGTATTGCCTCAGGTTATATTGCCTCAGGTTACACTGTCTCAGGTTATATTGCCTCAGGTTATACTGTCTCAGGTTATACTGTCTCAGGTTATATTGCCTCAGATTATACTGTCTCAGGTTACTATGCCTCAGGTTATACTGCCTCAGGTTATATTGCCTCAGGTTATATTGCCTCAGGTTACACTGTCTCAGGTTATACTGCCTCAAGTTATAGTACCTCAAGTTACACTGTCTGAAGTTACACTGTCTCAGGTTACACTGTCTCAGGTTACACTGTCTCAGGTTACACTGTCTCAGGTTACACTGTCTCAGGTTACACTGTCTCAGGTTACACTGTCTCAGGCTACACTGTCTCTGGTTACACTGTCTCAGGTTATACTGCCTCAGATTACATTGTCTCTGGTTACACTGTCTCTGGTTATACTGTCTCTGGTTAGACTGTCTGAGGTTACACTGTCGCAGGTTATACTGCCTCAGGTTATACTGTCTCAGGTTATATTGCCTCAGGTTATACTGCCTCAGGTTATACAGTCTTGGGTTATATTGCCTCATTTTATATTGCCTCAGGTTGCACTGTCCCAGGTTATATTGTCTCAGGTTACACTGTCTCTTGTTATACTGTCTCAGGTTATACTGTCTCATGTTACACTGTCTCAGGTTAAACTGTCTCTCGTTATACTGTCTCAGGTTACACTGTCTCTGGTTTATAATGCCTCAGATTACACTGTCTCAGGTTACACTGTCTCTGGTTATACTGTCTCTGGTTACACTGTCTCAGGTTACAATGTCTCTGGTTATACTGCCTCAGGTTACACTGTCTCAGGCTACACTGTGTCAGGTTACATTGTCTCTGGTTATAATGTCTCAGGTTACACTGTCTCTGGTTATACTGTCTCAGGTTACAATGTCTCTGGTTAAACTGTCTCAGGTTACACTGTCTCAGGCTACACTGTGTCAGGTTACATTGTCTCTGGTTATAATGTCTCAGGTTACACTGTCTCTGGTTATACTGTCTCAGGTTACACTGTCTCTGGTTATACTGTCTCAGGTTACACTGTCTCAGGTTACACTGTCTCTGGTTACACTGTCTCAGGTTACACTGTCTCAGGATATATTGCCTCAGGATATATTGCCTCAGGTTATATTGTCTCAGGTTACACTGTCTCTGGTTACACTGTCTCAGGTTACACTGACTCAGGTTATATTGCCTCAGATTATACTGTCTCAGGTTTACTATGCTTCATGGTTATACTGTCTCAGGTTATAATGCCTCAGGTTATATTGCCTCAGGTTACACTGTCTTAGGTTATACTGCCTCAGGTAATACTGTCATAGGTTATACTGTCTCAGGTTATTATGCCTCAGGTTATACTATCTCAGGTTATATTGCCTCAGGTTATATTGCCTCAGGTTACACTGTCTCAGGTTATACTGCCTCAGGTTATACTGTCTCAGGTTATATTGTCTCAGGTTATATTGCTCAGATTTATACTGTCTCAGGTTACTATGCCTCAGGTTATACTGCCTCACTTTATATTGCCTCAGGTTATATTGCCTCAGGTTACACTGTCTCAGGTTATACTGCCTCAAGTTATAGTACCTCAAGTTACACTGTCTGAAGTTACACTGTCTCAGGTTACACTGTCTCAGGTTACACTGTCTAAGGCTACACTGTCTCTGGTTACACTGTCTCAGGTTATACTGCCTCAGATTACATTGTCTCTGGTTACACTGTCTCTGGTTATACTGTCTCTGGTTAGACTGTCTCAGGTTACACTGTCGCAGGTTATACTGCCTCAGGTTATACTGTCTCAGGTTATATTGCCTCAGGTTATACTGCCTCAGGTTATACAGTCTTGGGTTATATTGCCTCAGGTTATATTGCCTCAGGTTGCACTGTCCCAGGTTATATTGTCTCAGGTTACACTGTCTCTTGTTATACTGTCTCAGGTTACACTGTCTCATGTTACACTGTCTCAGGTTAAACTGTCTCTCGTTATACTGTCTCAGGTTACACTGTCTCTGGTTATACTGCCTCAGATTACACTGTCTCAGGTTACACTGTCTCTGGTTATACTGTCTCTGGTTACACTGTCTCAGGTTACAATGTCTCTGGTTATACTGCCTCAGGTTACACTGTCTCTGGTTATACTGTCTCAGGTTACAATGTCTCAGGTTATATTGCCTCAGGTTACACTGTCTCAGGTTACACTGTCTCAGATTACACTGACTCAGGTTACACTGTCTCTGGTTATACTGTCTCAGGTTACACTGTCTCATGTTACACTGTCTCAGGTTACACAGTCTCTGGTTATACTGTCTCAGGTTACACTGTCTCTGGTTAAACTGTCTCAGGTTACACTGTCTCAGGCTACACTGTGTCAGGTTACACTGTCTCTGGTTATAATGTCTCAGGTTACACTGTCTCTGGTTATACTGTCTCAGGTTACACTGTCTCTGGTTATACTGTCTCAGGTTACACTGTCTCAGGTTACACTGTCTCTGGTTACACTGTCTCAGGTTACACTGCCTCAGATTACACTGTCTCAGGTTACACTGTCTCTGGTTATACTGTCTATGGTTATACTGTCTCTGGTTACACTGTCTCAGGTTACACTGTCTCTGGTTATACTGTCTCAGGTTATATTGCCTCAGGTTACACTGCCTCAGGTTACACTGTCTCAGGTTACACTGTCTCAGGTTACACTGTCTCAGGTTATACTGTCTCATGTTACACAGTCTCAGGTTACACAGTCTCTGGTTATACTGTCTCAGGTTACACTGTCTCTGGTTATACTGTCTCAGGTTACACTGTCTCAGGATACACTGTCTCAGGTTACACTGCCTCTGGTTATACTGTCTCAGGTTATATTGCCTCAGGTTACACTGCCTCAGGTTGCACTGTCTCAGGTTACACTGTCTCAGGTTACACTGTCTCTGGTTACACTGTCTCAGGTTACACTGTCTCATGTTACACTGTCTCAGGTTAAACTGTCTCTGGTTACACTGTCTCAGGATACACTGTCTCAGGTTACACTGCCTCTGGTTATACTGTCTCAGGTTATATTGCCTCAGGTTACACTGCCTGAGGTTGCACTGTCTCAGGTTACACTGTCTCAGGTTACACTGGCTCTGGTTACACTGTCTCAGGTTACACTGTCCCAGGTTACACTGTCTCAGATTAAACTGTCTCTGGTTATACTGTCTCAGGTTACACTGTCTTTGGTTACACTGTCCCAGGTTACACTGTCTCAGGTTATATTGCCTCAGGTTACACTGCCTCAGGTTGCACTGTCTCAGGTTACACTGTCTCAGGTTATATTGCCTCAGGTTACACTGCCACAGGTTGCACTGTCTCAGGTTACACTGTCTCTGGTTATACTGTCTCTGGTTATATTGTCTCAGGTTACACTGTCTCAGGTTATACTGTCTCAGGTTATATTGCCTCAGGTTATACTGTCTCAGGTTAATCTGCCTCAGGTTATATTGCCTCAGGTTACACTGCCTCAGGTTGCACTGTCTTAGGTTACACTGTCTCAGGTTACACCGTCTCAGGTTACACTGTCTCTGGTTATACTGTCTCAGGTTACACTGTCTCAGGATATATTGCCTCAGGTTATATTGCCTCAGGTTATATTGTCTCAGGTTACACTGTCTCTGGTTACACTGTCTCAGGTTACACTGCCTTAGGTTATATTGCCTCAGATTATACTGTCTCAGGTTACTATGCCCCAGGTTATACTGTCTCAGGTTATAATGCCTCAGGTTATATTGCCTCAGGTTACACTGTCTTAGGTTATACTGCCTCAGGTAATACTGTCACAGGTTATACTGTCTCATGTTACTATGCCTCAGGTTATACTGTCTCAGGTTAAATTGCCTTAGGTTATATTGCATCAGGTTACACTGTCTCAGGTTATACTGCCTCAGGTTATACTGTCTCAGGTTATACTGTCTCAGGTTATATTGCCTCAGATTATACTGTCTCAGGTTACTATGCCTCAGGTTATACTGCCTCAGGTTATATTGCCTCAGGTTACACTGTCTCAGGTTATACTGCCTCAAGTTATAGTACCTCAAGTTACACTGTCTGAAGTTACACTGTCTCAGGTGACACTGTCTCAGGTTACACTGTCTCAGGTTACACTGTCTCAGGTTACACTGTCTCAGGTTACACTGTCTCAGGCTACACTGTCTCTGGTTACACTGTCTCAGGTTATACTGCCTCAGATTACATTGTCTCTGGTTACACTGTCTCTGGTTATACTGTCTCTGGTTAGACTGTCTCAGGTTACACTGTCGCAGGTTATACTGCCTCAGGTTATACTGTCTCAGGTTATATTGCCTCAGGTTATACTGCCTCAGGTTATACAGTCTTGGTTTATATTGCCTCAGGTTATATTGCCTCAGGTTGCACTGTCTCAGGTTATATTGTCTCAGGTTACACTGTCTCTTGTTATACTGTCTCAGGTTACACCGTCTCATGTTCCACTGTCTCAGGTTAAACTGTCTCTCGTTATACTGTCTCAGGTTACACTGTCTCTGGTTATACTGTTTCAGGTTACACTGTCTCTCGTTATACTGTCTCAGGTTATAATGTCTCTGGTTACACTGTCTCAGGTTACACTGTCTCTGGTTATACTGCCTCAGATTACACTGTCTCAGGTTACACTGTCTCTGGTTACACTGTCTCTGGTTACACTGTCTCTGGTTGTACTGTCTCTGGTTATAATGTCTCTGGTTACACTGTCTCAGGTTACACTGTCTCTGGTT
The DNA here is from genome assembly GCA_014155875.1 of Cepaea nemoralis. Lineage (NCBI taxonomy): Eukaryota > Metazoa > Mollusca > Gastropoda > Stylommatophora > Helicidae > Cepaea > Cepaea nemoralis. Next base: position 3,269 of record JACEFZ010009242.1, on the reverse strand, counting down.
ATACTGTCTCAGGTTAATCTGTCTCTCGTTATACTGTCTCAGGTTATAATGTCTCTGGTTACACTGTCTCAGGTTACACTGTCTCTGGTTATACTGCCTCAGATTACACTGTCTCAGGTTACACTGTCTCTGGTTACACTGTCTCAGGTTACAATGTCTCTGGTTATACTGCCTCAGGTTACACTGTCTCTGGATATACTGTCTCAGGTTACAATGTCTCAGTTTATATTGCCTCAGGTTACTCTGTCTCAGGTTACACTGTCTCAGGTTACACTGTCTCAGGTTACACTGTGTCAGGTTATACTGTCTCAGGTTACATTGTCTCAGGTTACACAGTCTCATGTTATACTGTCTCAGGTTACACTGTCTCAGGTTATACTACTCAGGTTACACTGTCTCTGGTTATACTGTCTCAGGTTATATTGCCTCAGGTTACACTGCCTCAGGTTGCACTGTCTCAGATTACACTGACTCAGGTTACACTGTCTCTGGTTATACTGTCTCAGGTTACACTGTCTCATGTTACACTGTCTCAGGTTACACAGTCTCTGGTTATACTGTCTCAGGTTACACTGTCTCTGGTTATACTGTCTCAGGTTACACTGTCTCAGGCTACACTGTCTCTCGTTACACTGTCTCAGGTTACACTGTCCCTGGTTATACTGTCTCAGGTTATATTGCCTCAGGTTATACTGCCTCAGGTTATATTGCCTCAGGTTATATTGCCTCAGGTTACACTGTGTCAGGTTAGACTGTCTCAGGTTACACTGTCTCAGGTTACACTGTCTCTGGTTATACTGTCTCAGGTTACACTGTCTCAGGTTACACTGTCTCAGGTTACACTCTCTCTGGTTATACTGTCTCAGGTTACACTGTCTCAGGTTACACTGTCTCAGGTTACACTGTCTCTGGTTATACTGTCTCAGGTTACACTGTCTCAGGTTACACTGTCTCAGGTTACACTGTCTCTGGTTATACTGTCTCAGATTACACTGTCTCAGGTTAAACTGTCTCAGGTTACACTGCCTCAGGTTACACTGTCTCATGTTACACTGTCTCAGGTTACACAGTCTCTGGCTATACTGTCTCTGGGTATACTGTCTCTGGTTACACTGTCACAGGTTACACTGTCTCTGGTTGTACTGTCTCTGGTTATAATGTCTCTGGTTACACTGTCTCAGGTTACACTGTCTCTGGTTATACTGTCTCAGGTTACACTGTCTCAGGTTACACTGTCTCAGGCTACACTGTCTCTGGTTACACTGTCTCAGGTTATACTGCCTCAGATTACACTGTCTCTGGTTACACTGTCTCTGGTTATACTGTCTCTGGTTAGACTGTCTCAGGTTACACTGTCGCAGGTTATACTTCCTCAGGTTATACTGTCTCAGGTTATATTGCCTCAGGTTATACTGCCTCAGGTTATACAGTCTTGGGTTATATTGTCTCAGATTATATTGCCTCAGGTTATACTGTCTCAGGCTACACTGTCTCAGGTTATACTGTCTCAGGTAATATTGCCTCAGGTTATATTGCCTCAGGTTATATTGTCTCAGGTTGCACTGTCTCAGGTTATATTGTCTCAGGTTACACTGTCTCTTGTTATACTGTCTCAGGTTACACTGTCTCATGTTACACTGTCTCTGGTTATACTGTCTCAGGTTACACTGTCTCAGGTTACACTGCCTCAGATTACACTGCCTCTGGTTACACTGCCTCATATTACACTGTCTCTGGTTACACTGCCTCAGATTACACTGCCTAAGGTACACTGTCTCTGGTTACAATGCCTCAGATTACAATGTCTCAGGTTACACTGCCTCAAGTTACTCTGCCTCAGGTTACACTGTCACAGGTTACACTGTCTCAGGTTACACTGCCTAAGGATACACTACCCCAGGTTACACTGTCTCGGGTTACACTGCCTCAGGTTACACTGTCTCAGGTTACACTGCCTCAAGTTACACTTTCTCATGTTACACTGTCTCAGGTTACACTGCCTCAGGTTACACTGTCTCAGGTTACACTGTCTCAGATTAAAATGTCTCAGGTTACACTGTCTCAGGTTACACTGCCTCAGATTAAACTGCCTCAGGTTACACTGTCTCATGTTATACTGTCTCAGGTTATACTGTCTCAGGTTACACTGCCTCAGGTTACACTGCCTCAGGTTATACTGTCTCAGGTTACACTGTCTCAGGTTACACTGCCTCAGGTTACACTGTCTCAGGTTATACTGACTCAGGTTACACTGCCTCAGATTACACTGCCTCTGGTTACACTGCCTCAGATTACACTGCCTCAGGTTACACTGTCTCAGGTTACACTGCCTCAGATTACACTGTCTCAGGTTACACTGCCTCAAGTTACACTGCCTCAGGTTCACTGTCACAGGTTACACTGTCTCAGGTTACACTGCCTAAGGTAACACTACCTCAGGTTACACTGTCTCAGATTACACTGCCTCTGGTTACACTGCCTCAGATTACACTGCGTCAGGTTACACTGCCTCTGGTTACACTGCCTCAGATTACACTGTCTCAGGTTACACTGCCTCAAGTTACACTGCCTCAGGTTACACTGTCACAGGTTACACTGTCTCAGGTTACACTGCCTAAGGTTACACTACCTCAGGTTACACTGTCTCAGGTTACACTGCCTCAGGTTTCACTGTCTCAGATTACACTGTCTCAGGTTACACTGTCTCAGGTTACACTGTCTCAGGTTACACTGCCTCAGGTTACACTATCTCATGTTACACTGTCTCAGATTACACTGCCTCAGATTACACTGTCCCAGGTTACACTGTCTCAGGTTATACTGTCTCAGGTTATACTGTCTCAGGTTACAATGTCTCTGGTTATACTGTCTCAAAAAAAGGTCCAAGTTCCCACTGATCAGATTACACTGTCCCCAGGTTACACTGTTCAGGTTATACCCCTCCAAGTTACACGTTCAGGTTATACTGTCTCAGGTTACCTGTCCCGATTAAACTGTCTAGGCACTTCTAGTTTAAATGTCTCAGTTACGCTGCCTGAACCACTGCCTCGGGTTTTACCCCTGCCACAGGTACCGTCTCAGGGTACACTGCCAAAGGGAACATACCCCAGGTTACACGTCTCGGGTTACATGCCTCGGGTTTAAACCCCGTCTCGATTACACGACTCAAGTTACACTTTTCTCGGGATTACACTCCCCCTTACACTGTCTCAGATTACACCCCCCAGGTTACATTTTTGTCTCAGTTTACACTGCCCGGGTTTACACGC
>JACEFZ010009241.1:0-10664 GCA_014155875.1 Cepaea nemoralis | reverse complement strand
TTAAATTTGGGGGGTTAAAAACCCCTGTAAAAGTTCCCCCCTTATGGAAAAAAATTTAAAATTTTGGCAAAATAAAACCGTGCAAACTCATTAGAAGAGAAAAGTGATTCGATAAATCATATGGGGGGGGGGGGGGGGGGGGGGGGTATATGGAGGGAACCACAGGAGATGGCAAATAACAGCAGGACTTGGCGTTAGTAGGTTGTGGGTTTTTGCTCCAGGAGGTTCTTTTTTGGGTGAGGGGGGGGGGGGGGGGGGATAAAAGGAAGAAGAATAGGAAGAGGGGAAAAATATGATGATGATGATGATGATGGTGATGACGATGACGATGAAGACGAAGAAAACGAAAAGACAACATAAGAAGAAGAAACATAAGAGGAAGCGGACAAGAAGAAGAGGAAGCAAAGAAGAAGAAGAAGAAGAAGAAGAAGAAGAAGAAGAAGAAGAAGAAGAAGAAGAAGAAGAAGAAGAAGAGGAGGAGGAGGAGGAAGATGAGGAGGAGAAGGAGGAGGAGGAGAGGAAGAAGAATATTCATAGAAATTAATCGCACATAGTTTAGCATCTTACAGCTTTCTGCTCATGGGCTGTTTTTGTGGAGATCTATTTTTGGTAGCAGAAATGCTGATCTTGCAAACCCGGTCTATGACGGGTGAACTGTTGCAGATAATTAGCGCTGAGTTCTACTTCCTGTCAACATGTATTGGCTGTCATTGACAGCGGACATAGTTCCAATATTAGATCTTTTCATTTGAATATCCGCCCTCGTACCGAACTGGGAAAACTGCTTTAGACGTAAACAACTTATCGTTCCTATTTCAGCGTGGCCGTATCAAAGAAAATAAGGACAATAATATAAATATTATCTTACATGATGTATCAATATCTCAAACATGTTATATAACTGTTATTTGATAAACGATATACTTATTAACTCATATATGACATACGTGTTACTTTATACATGATATGTTTATAACCTTGTACATGAAATGATTGTTACCTCAAACAGTATATACTTGTTACCTCACACTGATATACATGTTACTTTAAACATTATATTCTTGTTACCTACTACACGATATAATTGTTACCTCAAACATAATATACTTCTTACCTCATGTATGAAATAATTGTTACATCATAACAATATATTTATTACCTCAAACATTATATACGAGTCATCTCAAACATAATATACTTGTTACCTCATGTATGAAATATGTATTACCTCAAACATTACATACGAGTTATCTCAAACATGATATACTTATTACCTCACGAATGAAGTACTTGTTACCCCATACATAATATACGTAAGTAACTCCTGCTGGCTAAGATAGCTGATACATTCAACAATGTTATACTCATTATCTCAGGCGTAAACGTGGTTGACAGGATAACAGCGCTCGCAATTAGACTCCCAGAGCGCTGATGGTGAGGAAGGCGTTTCAACAATTACTACCACATTAAGTTGGACTTCAACCTTGCCCTCTCGTTCACAAAGCAATGGCAAACTACAGAACGTTTAAATAACCAGAAAGTAAACATGGGGGTGATCGCAACGTCCTGTTAAGGACATGGAGTACATTTATTTTTTGCATTTATTATTTTAACTTATGTAGACACACGCTGCCGGTCTTTCTGGTCTAGAGGTTACACGACTTTCTCCGTAATCTCGTATACTCTCGTAAGTACGTGACGTTGTGCGAGAATTGGTAACGGTTCTCTCCGCGTCGGTAACTTACGAGGTATTTGAGCCGGTCGCTCAGAAAGCAATGGCAAACTACTGAGCGTAATCTAGCCAAGAAATCAACAATCAGCTGAAAGATGCTGAAGTTGACAGCCATGTCCTGTAAACGATATGCGAACAAAAAAAATGTAGACACATATTTAATACATTAAAGTAAAATAATTGTTATCAGTAATTAAACGAAAACTATCTGGGACACGCATCGTTAAACTAGTTGCTTGCAATACAAATGTAGCTGACAGTGCCATAACATTTGTAGGAAAACACGCTTGGATCATTGCTTGCTTCGCCTGCCACTGACAGCTTGAAAGGTTAGAGTACACGAAGGTCGTTAACGGATGTCGGGCTCAAGGCTGAGGTCTACTATTGATCAACTGGTATTTTCGTGTTTTTTTTTTCTTGCATACATAATCTGATGTCGTCAGGAGAGGAAAGACAGAAGCACACATTGTTGAATGGAGCTATATTGCCATGCAGAATGGACAATGGATACTTTCGACTTTCTTTACATTTGTAACATGTCACCGATAGGCTCTGGTTCTTTTTTTCAATGTAGATTTTTTTTCTTTCTGGCGGTAAACATCGGCTTATGAAGGTATGGTAATTTGAAGCTTATTACTACACATGAACTTATACTAGCAGAAAATCTCACTATATGTCAGCACACGGATTACTAGAAGTGAATTGTGTAAATGCTGGTATTCAATATGATCTAGTTTAATTTAATCGTGTCATGCAGAGTGTCAACTACTGGAGCAACTCCTAAGTGCTTTCAGGAAGGCCCCGGTTAACGTCGGGGATACGTTCTTGGAAAACGTGACTTTAAGTGAAACGACGTATAGTGAAACACTATTTCCCATAGAATTAAATGAAATACAGTGTATTATGTAATGTTTATTTTGATGGTTGCTGATATTTATTGGCTACATAGAGGTGGGTTGGAGGGCGAGTGGTAGAATTATTAAGACGTAGAGGCATTAAAACCACGACTCACTCCAAAACTATCATCAGCACTATTACTGCTCTCACCCACTTTCTTAGCTAGATCTTCATAGAGAGACTTTGCTTTCTCTTGGATAGCCATCTTGCTCACAGGCATATTCCGTTGGATTTGGTCTTCAATCCAGACGGCCAATAGTGCTTCCATATTCTCCATAAGAGTACTTCTGGTATGAGTAATCCTGGAAGCACTCAAAGGGGTTACGTTTTACCCACTTTGATTTTGTCAGCACCTGCACGAATTGTCCTTACCGTGGTTGGAGGTAAACCATGGACTTTACCGATATCAGTAGTCCGATCTCCAGCCTGTAAACGACGTAACACATTGTCGCGGAATTCTTGGAGGTGTCGATCGATGAAACACTGTCGCGCCATTCGTCTACAGGCAGCCGCCATACTTTGATGTTGGGGACAGACTGTCCTGATGAGAGTCGGAAAGATCTTTTGTTGTGGGGGAAAGATTTCTCCAGATCACAAGCCGGCAAGACTTTTTGGAGTACCGGGAACAATTCCCCAGATCAAAGCGGGACAGCCGGCCGGTTGTTTACATCGAGTCGGAAAAGGAGAAAAAAAATAGTTTCTCGACGCCTAGTGTCTAGTCAGATTTGTGACGTCGTTCAGACACAGTTTTAAAACAGTCTGGACAAACAACTTTGGCGGGAGTCGACCAAATGTTGTGAGGCAACAAGAACGTGTTTGATGTTCCTGTTCTGATTATGGAAAGAGACCACGGTGTCTTATGTTGATTTACATCGGCGGACATTTGTCCATTGTGTGATTTAGTGGTCTCGATTTCAGACGGGAATAAATATATGGTATTTAATTAAATAGACCCAAATTAGATGATTCTTAGGAGTCAAGCGTAGTAATGTGCTTTGTGAGAACTTATTATAGAAGCGTCGGCAGCAATAAGCTATCGCTTTGCTTAAACTAGCTAGTGTGAGATATCAATTAACTCAGTGAGTTAAGAACAAGGTAGAGGGATGATATTCGGGGGGGATAGGAGAAATGTCAAATGGTAGGATCTTCCAGTAGGGTATCTACGGGGTATCTGCGCTTTTCCTTTAGTCTTTCCTTGTCTTACCATGACTCAGACCGATGTGATGAGCTCCTCTGACTTACGACAGAGTTTAGTTCTCTGTTAAATATCTGAGTGCGGCCGTCGGCCTACACTCACTTAATGAAGGCCGGAATCGGGTTGCTCTCACCGGGTGGTCTCTCCTCAACAGGTTCCACTATGTTTTCCAAAAAAAGCTAGCAGACAAGTCATAGAAGAAGATTATGGCTCGATCATTGAAGGCAGTTTTTACTCAGCGGCTTTTGCACTGGGCCCATTTCCCCGAGGGTCTGCAAGACTTCGCTCCTGAGCTGTTCGGTCTGATTCTGCATACACCCTAGATTATACGACAGACATTCTACACACACACTTTGCACATACCTGACACTTTTCTTTAATAAATTAATTTGTCATTTTGTTAGAAGCTAGAGTTGTGTAGTATGTTGTGGAAAAGAATGAGAGGGGGCATGGTCCAGTGGTAAGAAGAAGAAGAAGAAGAAGAAGAGAGAGAGAGAAAGAAAGAGAGAGAGAGAGAGAGAGAGAGAGAGAGAGAGAGAGAGAGAGAGAGAGAGAGAGAGAGAGAGAGATCCAAAGACTGATGGGGTTTTGTGGACAGAGATCCAAGAGATCCTCAAGATAATGATATGGAGTTAAAATAATGTGGGTGTTGATTCCCCTCACCCCAGGGACGACACTTATTACGACACACATCTAGCTTCACCTCAAGAGTATCATTTTTCCTGATTCTCTTACAACCTGAAACACAATCAGCACTTACTGTGGGCTGTGAACTAATAATGCTGGGTAATTACACGATAAAAATCCTGGAAAAGCCCACTGCACAAAATGTAAAATGGCGACGTTAGCGCAGCATAGCGACACAGGTGACGACGTTATGGCGGAACGTAGCGACGTAAAGTTAACTTATGTCCCATTGTGACAACGAATTTATAGCGAGCGAAATAACGTAAACCGAAGCGACGTATAGCTGTACTCCTGTATTTGTAACTTTGCTTTGATTTGTCAGCTTCTCAAAGAGACATGCAGTCTACCACAGGTTAGTACTGTTACAGGAACATGTTCACATCTTCGTGCTTCGTCCTTTCTGTGGCAACACCACGAAGTGGTAAACAGCTTAGAAGACTTGCTGATACAGTCACTTTACCTATTGTCCTCTGCTTCTCTTCCTCTTGCTACTTCCTCTCCTTCTCCTCCTCCTCCTCCTACTTCTTCTTCTTCTTCTTCTTCTTCTTCTTCTTCTTCTTCTTCTTCTTCTTCTTCTTCTTCTTCTCCTCCTCCTCCTCCTCCTTCTTCTTCTTCTTCTTCTTCTTCTTCTTCTTCTTCTTCTTCTTCTTCTTCTTCTTCTTCTTCTTCTTCTTCTTCTTCTTCTTCTTCTTCTTCTTCTTCTTCTTCTTCTTCTTCTTCTTCTTCTTTCTTCTTCTTCTTCTTCTTCTTCTTCTTCTTCTTCTTCTTCTTCTTCTTCTTCTTCTTCTTCTTCTTCTTCTTCTTCTTCTTCTTCTTCTTCTTCTTCTTCTTCTTCTTCTTCTCTAAAGAAGGTTCTCACTAAACAACCATATTGTGAAAACAGACCTGCCGGCAGTAAGAATGGATGGGAGCAGTTTGAGTAGAACCCAGTCAATGACATATCTTGGCGTGAGGCTTGATCGTAGCCTGTCCTTCAGAGATCATGTCGATTATGTCATAACGAAGGCTCGAAAAGGTTTGTCAGCAATGAGAGTCATGGCGACTGCCAATATCGAGCAAAAACTGCTAATACTTCTGTTCCAAGGACTTGTACTTTCACGCATCGAGTATGCCCTGGCCATCCTCACTGTCAGCCCTACACAGATGGGAAGACTCGAAAAGGTACAAAACGAAGCCATGCGCATCATTTTGGGCTGCACGAGAGACACCAGCTGTGTAGCAATGAGATACCTCCTTGACTTCCCGACAATGGAACACAGAATCAAGATCTGGAGAGCTCGTGCATACTTAAAAATAAGTGCAGATGAGCAGCACCCTCTGCATAAGGCTATATTCAGAGAAAAGGGTGACAGGCTAAAGAGGGGCAAATCATGGATGGGTCGGGCGGAAGATGTCGTCAGACAGGTCTGCAGTCTTACCAGCATCAACCCCGGCAAGGAATGGGTGCCAGTGCCTCCAGCCTTTAAGTGCACTTTCTCCTGCATTATCACACTCGCCAGACGGTGCAGAGAGCAGAACCCTGCCGCTGTCAATGCAGAGGTTAACGCGCTCATCTATGAACACTCAGATAGCCCCGAAGTGCTCATCTATACAGATGGATCTGTTGTAAAGCAGCAGAGAAGTGCGTGGGCATTTACAGCCCGTTCAGCGGGCCGAACCGTTCAAGAATCCAGTGGTGCCCACTCTATGACCACGAGCAGCATGACGATGGAGGTGATGGCAGTTACACAGGCTTTCATATGGCTGGAATCACAGCATTATACCAACGTGTGTGTACTAAGTGATTCAATGAGCATGATTCAGAAGGTCGAAGCTGGATCTGTACGTAGACAGTGGACTGAATCGCTGCGGAAGTCTGTTGTCCGTAAAGTCACCTTCATCTTCGTCCCGGGACATGCGGGAGTCGAGGGAAATGAACGAGCTGACAAACTGGCTGGCTCTGCACCCCCTGTAGATGGCCAGCCCATGGATCGTGCCGATGTTATTAACGTCCTTAAAGATTTGGCGAGAACAGAGGATTTTGACGTCAGTGATTCCACATCGCTGTCCATGATGAAAGACCTGGGAGTAAGAATCGGCACAGCCAGACGCGAGAGGTACATCGGGAAAACAAAGTGCCTCGTCAACCAACACAGAACTGGCACTATTAGCCACCGGACGCTGATGCATATGCTGGGGGGAGGATCTGAGCACCTATGGACATGTCCGGAGTGCAACGAAGATACCCCAACTGATAACTGATAACTGATAACTGATTCTTCTTCTTCGTCTTCTTCTTCTTCTTCTTCTTCTTCTTCTTCTTCTTCTTCTTCTTCTTCTTCTTCTTCTTCTTCTTCTTCTTCTTCTTCTTTTTCTTCTCTTCTTCTTCTTCTTCTTCTTCTTCTTCTTCTTCTTCTTCCTCCTCCTCCTCCTCCTCCTTCTTCTTCTTCTTCTTCTTTTTCTTCTTCTTCTTCTTCTTCTTCTTCTTCTTCTTCTTCTTCTTCTTCTTCTTCTTCTTCTTCTTCTTCTTCTTCTTCTTCTTCCTCCTCCTACTCCTTCTTCTTCTTCTTCTTCTTCTTCTTCTTCTTCTTCTTCTTCTTCTTCTTCTTCTTCTTCCTCCTCCTCTTCCTCCTCCTCCCCCTTCTTCTTCTTCTTCTTCTTCTTCTTCTTCTCCTTCTTCTTCTTCTTCTTCTTCTTCTTCTTCTTCTTCTTCTTCTTCTTCTTCTTCTTCTTCTTCGTCTTCTTCTTCTTCTTCTTCTTCTTCTTCTTCTTCTTCTTCTTCTTCTTCTTCTTCTTCTTCTTCTTCTTCCTCCTCCTACTCCTTCTTCTTCTTCTTCTTCTTCTTCTTCTTCTTCTTCTTCTTCTTCTTCTTCCTCCTCCTCCTCTTCCTCCTCCTCCCCCTTCTTCTTCTTCTTCTTCTTCTTCTTCTTCTTCTTCTTCTTCTTCTTCTTCTTCTTCTTCTTCTTCGTTCATTTAACCCAGAAATGACAAGCAGAGAAGAGGATTGGAAATAAATATGTACGACCATCATCAATTTCATCTCATCTCATCTCATCTCATCTCATCATGTTCCTCTTGTACCTTGCGGTGTCGAGGTGAAGTATAAACAGCGGCAGAGTGCCCGCTTATGGGCTTCATGTATCGATATTCTTATTGACTCTGTTATTCCCTGCGTCCATCGTTTACGTGGTCGGCCTCTTCCTCTGCTTCCCTCTGGTCTGTACATCATTGCTTGTTGTGGTATACTGTTAGTTGGTAACCTACTTGCAAGGCCAAACCATTTGACTTTTTGCCTTCTAATAAAATCTAGTGCAGCTTGTTCATTGTTTTTCTCTCTGTTCATGGTATTCTTTGCATTTTCCTCAGAAACCATATTTCCACAGCCATCAGATGTTTTTCAGCTTGTCTTCTCATTGTCCACGCTTCACATCCATATAAAAGTACAGGTTCTATGTAGCACCTCAACACTCTTTTTCTCGTTTCAATTGGTATCATTTTATTGGTCAGTATGTTTTTCATCTTGCAGAAGGCTGCCTTCGCCATGGCAATTCTTGTTCTAATCTCTTCAAGGCATCTCCCATCAGATGTTATGACTGTTCCGAGGTAGCTGTACCGATTCACTTAATTAAGATTATGCCCATTTATTTGTATATTGCATTGTGGTATTTCTTGCTTCATAGTGACTACCATAATCTGTGTCTTCTTACAATTTAATCCTAACCCTAGTTGTTCACTGTGTGCAACAACCGCATCTACTAAATTGTGCAGGTCCTGTTCATTGTCTGCAATCAAGAATTTATCATTTGCATATCTAATGTTATTGATGCATCGTCCCCCAATGTTGATTCCTTCCGTATCTTCTGTATTTCTAAAAATATTTTCACTGTACAGGGAAAAAAGATCTGGAGACATTACACATCGCTGTCTCACACCTCTCTTAATAGGCTGATATTGGCTTACTTCATTATCAACTCTTATGGCAGCTTGTTGTTTCCAATATATGTTTTTTACAAGTCTAATGTCGTTTCCATCAATTTGTAGATCTTCAAACATCCTGATCATGTCGTCATGTCTCACTTTATTGAACACCTTTGTGTAGTCAATAAAGCAGAGGTGTACATCTTTGTTTACTTCTATAGAACGTTCAATTATTGTTCTCAGTATGTACACAGCATTTACTGTACCCTTTGCACAGCCTGAGACCAATATTTCACCTTTTCCTCAAAGCAAAAGTCCAAGAAGCATACTCGGGCGCCTTGAGATGTCATTGGCATACGGTCATAGTTTTATAGACCCCTGAACATTTGAGAGGCATGCGGTCCATATAAAACCGGCCGCCTTTACTTTCTAAGACATTTTGTGGTACGCAGATTAGGCTGGTTCAGCCACGGAGCCCAGGTTAACTTGTAGAATACGCCTGGTTGTGAATTAATCCCGTGTTCACCGTGCCGGCAGGCAAGAATGTCATATGTGTAACGCTAGATTATTCTCTGCTCATTTACGATACTTTTCTCTGCATATCTCATCACCCTATTTTCGTATCTCATCACTTTTCTTTGTATAACTCATCGCTTTTCTTTCTAAATCTCATCCCTTTTCACTGCAAACTCCGAGGCCTGTATTGTCCTCATGTATTATAAAACGTATGTTTACCCATCTTAACATCTTTCTATGCACATGTTCTGACTCTTTTCTGCACTACCCAAGACCTTACTTGGCACACCCGAGACCTTTCTCTGCAGACCCTGAGACCTTTACCAGTACAATTGGAAACGTTTCTCTGGCCCGGAGACCTTTCTGTGTATACTAGGGTATCTTATTTCTCCCCTCCATTCCGTACATATGTTGACACGACGGCCATGTGTTTCTTACACCGAAAACTCCCATAAGATTTTACTGTAACAATGATATATCATACAGCCACGAACACAAATAATCAGTGTATCAGAGGCAGCATAGCCTGTGACAGAAAATGTGATCTACAGGTCATCGGCCGTTTAGAGAACTGTTGCCAGCGGTTACAACTATAATATTAAATTCCCTGCCGTTAGCATGCATTATCGGAGTTGTTTAAAACTCAGGTGATTAACGATGGGGAGTTATAAATGTTATATATCAATAATAGAACGATGTATCATCATCATTATCATCAAATGCTATGACCCCGTTGAAAGAGGCAACTAATTAGACTCCAACAGCTCTGATTTTATAGCCATGATAGCGAAGTAGCTACAACTCTAGTCTGCCAGCCTGGTGGTTACGTGTTCGAATGCATGTCGAGGTGGATTGTTACATTTGACTTGGACTGACAGATCGACCAGGCTTATCATAAGCACCAGGTAAATGTCCCTTGAAGTAAAGACGGCTGACGTGAAATAAATTGTTGAAATGCCTAACTAAGGTGAGAGACGTATCTCGAAAAAAAGGGGGGGGGGGGGCGCGTTAAAACCCATCATGTCGTGGTTGTAGGTGGATGTTCTACCAAAAATCACATGCATCTCCCTATAAATATGATATGCTGAGCCAGTGTGAATGAGACAAGACAAAGAGAATATATATATATATATGTCAGGGTCTTAAACTTGGCTCGCTTTCCTAACAAGTGTGAGACAGTACAAATACAACGTGATTTGACGTAAGACTCAACGACACATCGTTCGGTGGATTTATTAACATATCAACTACAGAACGATGATCACAAATACATATAATGGATACTTTACAACTTACATCCACAATACAGTCACAAGTCTGACTCGCAAGATGTCCAGACACTCGCCTTTCAATACAGAAACCATACAACGCCTTTCTCACACGTCCGTCATGTTCCGTGTCCCAGAGCTGTCTGGACCTGGTTCGTAACTTGCCTCCTGCCTGACGTGGCCGTCACGTGGCAGGGCGTGCGGTCTTGCGTTGGCGGCCTGACCGCTGGTCAGCCAGCGATCTCGCAGGCCGATAACTCCTATTTGCCTGACGGCGCAACGAAGTTGTTGCATCCCTTACTGGTGAGCTAAGTCGCCTGGCGGTCGTAACGATGTCCCTGCATCGCTGTCCCCTGTCGGACTCTGACACGCTCCCCCCGGTAAAATCCATGAAAGATGTGGTCTTTCATGTCTAATGTCTGTACCTGTTGGGTTAATAGTATGCCCTTGAGAGTCTACCCCCTTTTTTCCC